>JAAOMT010000352.1:135134-247436 GCA_016748015.1 Geosiphon pyriformis | reverse complement strand
GATTAGTTTCTTACTATCAAAAATTCATAAAAAAATTTTCAGAAATTGCCAAACCACTCAATTATCTTACCAACAAAAACATGCCATATCAATAGACTAAAAAACAACAAAAAGCTTTTGAAATTCTCAAAACAAAATTGACAACAGTCTCAGTTCTTGCTTACTCAGACTTTAACAAATAGTTCCAACTAGTCACTGATGCCTTACATATAGCATTTGGTGCCATTTTGTTACAATTGGATGAAAATAGCCAAGAACAAATTATTGACTATGTCAATAGAACACTTAAACCAACAAAACTCAAATATGGCTCAACTAAATTAGAAGCTGCTGCAGTTATTTGGGCTATTAAACATTTTCAACAATACCTAAAGAATGAAAAAAAATTTGACATCATAACTGACAATATTGGCCTCAAATGGCTCAATAAAAAGAAAACTGAACAAAGTGCCAAACAGTCTTAATGAAATGATTTTCTAGCAGACTACAAATATATTGTACATCACAAATCAGGAAAACTACACACCAATATTAATAACCTCTCAAAAATGAGACAAGATTAACACCACTAACAATTTCACTACAACTTACTACTACCAACAAAATAACTAAACAACAATAGATCCCAGAAATTACAACAATCTTAAAAACTATTTGGAGACTCTTACCATGCCAGAAAATTGGTTTCCAAGTAAAAAACATCGATTACAACACTAATTCAAACAATATTTTATACACCACAACAAAATTTATTACAAAAATTGTAAAAATTCAAACCAATCACTCAGATTAGTACAAAAAAATGAAAAAAAAACAATCCTATATAAAATGTACACAGATCTATTTTCAGCACACTTGGGAAGAGATAGAACAATCCAAAGAACTCTTGAACATTATTTTTGGCCCTACATGCAAAAAGACATTTGACAATATATAGAATCTTGTAATAGTTGTCAAAAAAAAAGAGGAACTTGTCCCACAAAATCTTTAAATCCAATCAAAGTTGAATAATCTTTTGACAGAGTTGAAATTAATTTAGTCGGACCATTACCTATCACAACCCAACGAAATCGTTATATTGCAGTTGTAGTAGATTATCTTACCAAATGGCCTAAAGCTAGAGCCATCCAAAGAGCAAATGCAAAATCAGTAGTAAATTTTATCTATAAAGACATTATTTGTAGACATAGATGCTCAATTAAACTCTTATTAGATCAAGAAACACATTTTGTAAACAACTTGATACAAGAAATTTGTAAACAATTCAATGTCAAAAAACCTCTATTATTATCTTATTACCCTCAAACAAATGGACTTGTAGAATGTTTCAACAGAACATTGTGTGAATTTTTAGCCAAAGTCTTAACAAATTTTGAACAGAAATGGGATATCTTTATTCCATCAATGTTACTAGCATACAGAACACTAAAACAAAATACTATGAAACACACATTATTTAATCTTACTTATGGAAAAACAGCAACATTGCCAATTAATTTTACAATGGAAACATACCTAGTGCAATCAATCAATAAAAAAAACTTTCAAGAAACACTCCAAAAAAAAGCTTACACACTTTTTAGTACATTGAAAGAAAAAAGACATATAGCAGCCTCTTATATTGAACATTTTCAAGCCCTACAAAAAAAAAGACATGACAACAAATTGCCACCAGTTACCGAATTTAAAGTTGGAAATAAAGTTCTCCTACACAAAACTAAGGCTAAAAAACAATAGAGTGGAAAATTTGAACATAAATGGGATGAACTATTTTATATTCATGAAATTCTAGACAATGGATCATATAAGTTAAGACTTGATAACAAAGTACTAGCAAAAGTTGTACATAGAGATCAATTAAAACACTATTACTTCAGAAACAATTCTGAACCATTAATTTCACAAATTGGTATACATTCTCCTTTAATTAATCCTGAAGATATTCCCCGAAATTTAGAACCAATAATTATAATAGAACAACAACCAAACTTGAACACTTAATTCAACATATTCTTACAATAATCTTTTTTTTTCAACACACAAAAACAGGAAATAAAAATAGTAAATAATTACAAAAAACACCCAAACCCAAAAACAAATAAAAACTCCCACACCCAAAAATAATTTTTTTTATTCTTTTTATTAATTAACCATTTTTATCATGATTATTCCCCAAAATATCTAACAAATATCCCAAAAATTAATGTTAGTCTTGAAAACACTTCCTAACTTATCTTTAATGATTAATGAAAGTCAAATTAATTACATTCAGAAAAAAACCACAGCCCCAGTAGTAAATAATTCTTAGAACTATCACTTCTATAAAAAAAACAAGAAGTCACTCTGAAAATAGATTATCAGAACTTTTGAAGCAAGCATTAAAAGAAAACCTTTTAATGGCCTTTATTAACATTCTACTAAATGACACAATTCAACAAAAACTTTTACTATTTCTTAATGAACAGAACAATAAATATACTCTTATATATAGATATTTTCATATTGGAAAAACACTTTATGAACGAAAACTGGAACTTAAAGCAACCAACATCACTCCTAAGGCTATACAAAAACAAATTCACAATGAATTCAAGACAGCAGCCGGACCAACAAACACTTGCTACAAACTTAAAGCAGCATTTAGACTCTATGATTTATTCAACACTTGTGAAAATGTTCTACAAAATCCAATACTCTATCCAATAAAAATTCAATATATTGGAAAACTCACAGAACTGAAATTTCAACAATTTTCAGACCAAATCACTTTAATTATCTTGAACCACTATCTTAATATCACAAATAGTGCTTGGATTTTAATAGAGCTTAGTTTTGAGAAGAAAATTATGTTACCAGTAGAATTTTAGTTATTAATTAGCATGAAATTACCCTTATAATTTCTATTATTAATTAGCATATATTATTATTATTTCGAATAGCACTTATTATTTAATCAAATTATCAAATATTATTACTCAATCAATAATTCAATTTGTACTTTAGAAATTAAGATGATCAAATTACACAATATTTTGAACCATTTAACATAGTCAAAATTCGCCGAAATTAATAAAAATTGGCCGAAATAATCAATAGTTCAGTGAAATAACTTGTAAATTCACCAAAATGTATCTTTAGTTCACCCAAATTATAGCAAAGAGAAAAGTGCAAGTTCAAAGACTAGTACTATAGCAAGTTGTATAAAAAAAAGCTTTTCTCTTCAAAAAAATGTATCTTCTTATAGTATCTTATCATAGTATTCTACTTTAGATATCTTAATTGAAACAAATCATCTTTTACATATTTCAAATAAAAATTAAATATTCAAAACCCAAATCTTTTGATTATTGCACTTGAAATTTCCTTAACACAACTAACATTTTGAAATTGATTAGCTATTAATTTCAGTAATCTGTTAGTGATTTTAGATCTAGATAGAAAACGTTTTCTTTGATAAAATCCTATTTCTTTTACATTTCTTTTATTTTTTTTTATTTTCTTATTACAATTATTAGGGTAGCCTACAGACAAGATTCTTGTAAAAGAGTTGACTTTTATAGCAAAGTAACTACACATTTTAAGTAAGCTTCTAGATGAGCAATTTCTGGGAAAGAGTTGATGTTTACTACAATGTAATTACACAAAGTAACTGGCATAGAATTGGCAATTCCACTTATAAGTCCAGCAGTTCAAATTATAGGAGATAATTTAAAGATAAATTCAGTTATTAGAGGTTCAATTGCTTTCAGAAAATGTGAAATTAACAACAGACAAACAGTAACAACATTCAAAAAAAGAGACTAAAAACCTCCAGTAACATTGTCTTCTTTATCAGTAAACTTTTCAAGTTTTGCTATTAGGGCATAGACCATTGGATCCAAGTTTAGTTGTTATTGTTATTGTTGAGATGGTAACTGAATTTGAGGTTGTGGTGGTGGCTATTGTTGTGTGGTAACTGGTGATGGGTTGATAATGATTACTGAAGATAAGTGTTGTTGATTATTAATATTGGAATTTGGATTGTTCTGATTTTACTAAATTTGAATGTTCAGAGTTTCAATTTCCAGATTTTTTGCAATTGGGTTTTGATAATTAAATTCTTGATCCTCTTTTTTTTTTTTCTGATGCTGTTATTTTCCAAGGACTTGCAGTTCCAAAATCTGGTTAAGATGGTGGTGATTAAAATCCTGATGGCATTGGTAATCACAATTTAAATCTTTTAAAGTAATCACTATAAGTTCCTAGTAATTCTGCTTTCTTTTGTTTACTTTGAAATGGGAGTCATCCAAATATTGATGTTATGTTTGATGTAGATGTGCCTGTTGATGTGATGTTGATAGTACTTCTGGGTGTGTGATAATATAATAGATATAATGAGGATTTAATTCTTTGTTTCTTCTATGTTAATAATTGTATTCCTCTTGGTATTACTACTGGTGTTTGTAATTTTTCTTTACTCTGGTTTGCATAGGTAATAGGAAATTGTTGTTGAGTGTATTTTTCAATTTCTTAATTAATTTCTCTTATAATTGGTGCAAAACTATAATTTTGTGGTAAGCTGGTGTATTGGATTAATTCCATATAGAAATTTTCTCTTGCTAATTCAATGTTAACTGGTCTTCCTAGAAAATCTGTGATTCTCTTGTTGACATAAAAGTTGAAGGCTGATTTTGCTGGATAATAATTGTTGGTTAAGCCCAATTGTTGGCTGTATTGTTGGAATAAGAATTTAATGAATCCTAAATGGTTTGTCCCTATTATTTCTGATTCTGCCACTTTTGGATGATTGTTGTTGATGCTGGTTTTCTGTAGGATTATATCTCACAGAGAGCACCAAATGTTACAGATAATTATTTGAAGTCTCAAATCAAATAACAAATCCATAACTTGATACTTAATTAGTTTATTGGTGTTGGTATCTGAAGGTTTTGTTGATTTGAAGGTTTTGTTGTGAAGTTCTTTGTATAATAGACAGAGATTCAATTGTTGTCTTCTCAGTAGCCTTCCAGAATCACAATTCCATCGAATTTTTTTCTCAGCATGGTGGCCAGTAATCTGGCAAAGATGCTTTTTTGGTAAGCTATTCTTAACTTCTCAATTCCTATACCTTTTCTTTGGGATCTTTTACCAGGCTATCCTTGACATCAATAATTCAGCACTTAATTTTTAATCAATTAGTAAACACAACAAAATACAGAAAAGAAAATAAAAGAGATAAAAAAAAAATAAAGAAAATAAGCCAAGACAATTACAAGTTAGTATCCTGTCAATAGCTGTAATCAAGAGCTATTGTTCTAGTGTAGTTAAGTATCAATTACTATTAACATGAAGTGTTAATAGTGAGGAGTAGATTTGATATATTGAATAATTATTTATTGATATTTTTGATGTAGAAGGTTGCTTAAATCAAATTTAAACTGAGAGATCTGTCTTTTTTTTTTCTAATGCTATCACTATATATACATAATTGATGTTCTATGAGATCACTCATATTTCCAAGTAATGTGCTATGATTTCTTGAGCAATACTCACATTGCTGAGCAATGTGCCCTAATTTTCTAATATTGCTCTATATTGCTGAGCAATGTGCTGTGATTTCTGATATTGCTTCATATTGTTAAGCAATGTGCTATGATTTCTGACATTGCTTCACATTGCTAAGCAATGTACTTATGTGCTAACCACTACTCTCTTATTGGTCTACTATTTTTTATATCTGTTTTCTTTTATAAATAACAATAGTATATTACAAAAAAGGAAAAAAAAACAAAAATGCTAATGACTTGTCACAAATAAGACAAATCTAAAAACATTTTAACCCAAAATATAGCAAAAAATAAACATACAAAAATATTAACAACTCCAATACTATATTAATATCCAGCAGTTTAAAGAAAAACTATCTCCAAAAAACAAAACCATATTAAACAACAATCCAAATATTTTATTACTTATCAAGATATACTTTATTGGAAAAACAGAAAGAATTCAGATCAACTAACTAGAGTAATTACAGAACCAGAGAAAGAAACAATACTATTCAATATGCACTCAAATCTAACAACAGGATATTTTCATAAAAAAGCAATTATGAAAAAAACCAAAAAAAGATATTATTGGCTGTCAATATATCCAAACATTATCTAATATGTTCAAAATTGTGATGCTTGTTAAAGAAGAGAAAGAACAAGACCCAGTAAACCATTGAGACCAATTAAAATGGGACAACTATTTAATTGTATTAGAATTAACTTAGTCAGACCATTAACTATAACCAGCAGAAGCAACAGATACATTGTAGTAGTCATGAATTATCTTATTAAATAACCAGAAGCAAAAGCAATTCAAAGAGCAGATGCAAAATCTGTTGCTGAATTTGTTCATTAAGATCTAATTTGACAACATAGATGTTTAAAAGAATTACTATTAGATCAAAAAACTCACTTTGTAAACAGAACATTAGCAGAATTAAGTCAAAAATTTAAAATTAAAAGACTATTATCATCACTATATCATTCACAAACAAATGAGTTAGTTAAAAAATTTAACAAAATATTGTGTAAAGCAATTGCCAAAATCAGCCAAGAAAACCAAAATAAATGCAATTTGTTTATATCATCAATATTATTTGCTTATTAAACAATGAAGCAAGACACTACACAAGCAATACTATTTGAATTAGTATATGGTAGAACAGCAACATTACCAGTTAAGATAAAAGTCAATATATATTCAACCGAACCAATAACCAAAGACAATTTTCAAGAAACATTGTTAAAAAGAACATATGACTTGATGGAAACTCTAGAAAACAAATGACAAAAAGCAGCTGATAACATCCAAAAATCACAAAAAAAACAAGAAAAAAGACACAATAACCAACTACTAGATAAACCAGTTGAATTCAAGATTGGAGACAAAGTACTTTTACATCATACCAAAGCAAAAAAACAATGAAGTGAAAAATTTGACCCCAAATGGAATGGACCATTTCACATAGAAGAAATTCTAGGAAATAGAGCTTATAAATTAAGATGGAACAACAAAATCTTAATCAAAGCAGCATATAGTGATTGATTAAAACCATACCACTATATAGTATTATTATCTACCAGTAATATTTCACAGTTGGGAGTACAGAAAATACTAGTCTGACCAGATAAAATTTTATAAGATTTAGAACCAATTATTATCATTGATACAAACATATTAAATTGATCAACCAAAAAAAAATATAAAAATGTAGTAGATGCAATAGAAGATATCAAAAAAATGGAAATTACCAACAACATTTATTTATTAACACAACAATTTTTTTAATTAATCCAACAACAGAATATGGAAATTACTATCAACCAACAAACTATTCAATACAAAGATACCAGAAAGATATCCCAATACAAAGTACAGAAGAAACCAGAAAACACTATTGACAAAATAATTTTAAAAATAAAAGTGGCAATAAAAGAGCCAACAAAAGTCATCTCATATCAAGAATTAACCAAAAAAACTTGAAATTGGTAGATACAAAAATTTTCAAGAAACTTTTGTTATTTCCACTTGAGACAATACTTAAATATCCAAAACTTATATACAGATAAGACAAAGTGATTATTTGATCCAGAAATTTTACAACAACTTAAGCAATTTGTGGAAAAAAACAATCTAATTACACAAGCAAGAGCTATTTATCAATTACAAATGAGATTTCAAGACCGACCAGAAATCTTACTTAATCCAATAATAAATACTATTACTGTTAACCAAATGGGAAAAATAACCAATGCCTAATTTGAAGAATTACAAAACAAGATAACACAAATAATTCTCAAAAAAGAAGTTTAAGAAATACTTAAAGATAAAAAGTTAGAATTAGGAGATTTTGACAAAGCTTAATATTAAAAGAAGGAAATAATATTACTCTTAGAATATAAGAAGTATATTAGCATATAAATTAGCCAATTAGAAGTAGATATAGTAAATATGGAATTCTGTAATTTCTCTCAGAGAAATTACAGAATTCTAGAAATTTCAGAATTCTCAGATGAGGAATTACAAGATTCTTTTCAAAGGAATTGCAGGATTTCAGAAATTTCAAAATTTCTAGTGTGAAGAATTAAGAAATTGAAAAATCTCAATTATGTATATATAGTGGTAGTATTAGAAGTAGAAAAAGCAGATCTCTCAGTTTAAATTTAATCTAAGCAATCTTCTATATCACAAATATCAATAAATAATTATTTGCTATCTCAATTAACTCCCCACTATCAACACTTCATATTGATATTTGCTGATACTTAACCACATTGGAACAATAGCTCTTATTAACAGTTATTGTTAGAACACTAACACTAATTGCCTTGACTTATTTCTTTATTTTTTTTCTTTCCTTTTCTTTTATTTTGCTTTGTTATTTTTTGTTCTGTTTTATTAATTAATTAAGGAGTAAAAGTGCTGGGTTACAGACATTATAAGGATTGGTAAGAAACCTATAAAACAAGAATAAAGAATTCATAGATTTGAAAATAGCTTAACAGGAGGATTACTGGTCATTATGCTAAGAAAAAAATTTGATGGAATTGTGATTCCAGGAGACTATTAATAAAACAACTATTGAATCTTTGTCTATTATACAAAGGACTTAACAAAAACCTTCAAATACAAAAATTTTCAAATATCTCCATTATATTAGTTATTAAGCATCAAGTTACAGGTTTGTTATTTGCTTTGAGACTCCAAATAATCACCTGTAACAATGTCTACCTATTACCAAAAATTAATAACATATTAAATACTTTAGAAAAAACCAAGTTCTTTTCAACTTTAAACTTAAAAAGCAAATATTAACAAGTTGAAATAAATCCAAAGACTGTTCTAAAATAGCATTTATTACACAAAAAAAAAACTATGAATTCAATTTTATGTCTTTTAGACTTTACAATATACCAGTGATATTTCAGCAATTAATGAATATTGTTTACAAAAAACTTATATAGCAATCAGTAGTTGTTTATTTTAATAATACTAATGTCTATTTCTCAACTTTTGAAGTTTATCTTATTTATCTGTAAAAAGTATTTTAATAATTACAAAAAGTAAAATTGAAGCTAAACATTAAGAAATGTTACTTTGGAAAAACATGTCTAATTTTTCTAAAACACATTATTAATAAAGATAAAATTCAACCAAATCCAGAAACAATTAATACTGTTAAAAATTTTTAAATTCTCTAAAATACTACAGAATTAAGAGAATTTATTAGATTAGCCTTTTATTATTGAAAATTCATTAAAAAATTCTTTTAAAATTGCAAAACTTCTTAATTACCTAATTAACAAAAATATGCCATATTAATAAACTAATAAACAGCAAAAAGTATTTAAAACTTTTAAAATAAAATTGACAACAGCTTCAGTTCTTGCTTATCTAAACTTTAACAAACAGTTTTACTTAGTTACCAATACTTCATATACAATATTTGGTGCCATTTTATCATAATTAAATAACAATAGCAATAAACAAGTTATTGTTTATGTCAGTAAAATACTCAAATCTACTAAAACCAAATATAGCTCTATTGAACTAAAAGTAACAGCTGTTATCTGGGTCCTAAAACATTTTCAATAATATTTGTAAAATGAAAAAAAATTCGATATTATAACTGACAATATTGGTTTCAAATGGCTTAATAAGAAAAAATTGAAATTCAGTACAAAACAATTCCAATAGACTGACTTTTTAGCTGATTACAAATACATTGTTTATACAAATTCAGAAAATTATACATAAACATTAATAGTCTTTTTAAAATGAGACAAAATTAAAATTCATATTATTATCCAACCAATCTAATAAACAAATTAGTAATAAAACAATAGATTCTAAAAATTACAACAACATCAAAAACTATTTAAAAACTCTTAACATACCAGAAAATTAGTTTTAATTAAAAAATACCAATTACAAAACCAAGCAAAACAATATTTTATCTATTATAACAAAATTGATTACCAAAATTACAAAAACCTAACAAATTTATTCAGATTAATTCAAAAAAATAAGAAAAAAACTATTTTTTACAATATGTACACAAATCTATTGTTTACATATTTAGGAAGAAATAACACAATTTAAAGAATAAAACATTATTTTTGACTCTATATACAAAAAAAAATTTGACAGTACAGTGAACTCTCTTTATAATTTCTCTGGTTATAGTCACTATCTTCTTATAATCACATTTTTTTAAAAACCAAAACCATTTATATATAATATTATCTCCTTATAGTCACTTTTACTATATATATCTCCTTATAGTCCCTATTTCCACAAATATAATAGCAGAATATAAGTAATTTCCACTCTCTATAGTCATACTATAATTATATAATATTAGATATGAACATTAGATGTCATTTTATATTTAATTGGACATGTACAGTCAAGGAGATTTCCTGATTTGTCAATGAAAATCATTTTTTTTATGGTAGTAAAAAAAATTAGAAAAGTTTCTAAAAATAATTGTAGAACACTAAACAAAATTTCTAAAATATTACAACATTCAATTACTCTTCTTCTTTATAAGCTGCCACCACTATTAGAAAACAATAACAGAACTATTATATCTGACTTGTTGTTTGCAGGTATTATGAAAGTTTTAATAATAGTTGACATATGGTACAATACTGCTGCTCTTGGTGCTTTGGAAACTGGTAATGCTTCAGAGGCTAGTAGTACTTTGGAGACTATTGCTGCAGGTATCAATAAAATTACTCTGGATCAAACTTTGATTAATGAGATTACTTTTTCTCCATATTGGGAAAAGAAATTAACAAACCTACAAGCGAGAATAATGGCCCAATAAGATTTTCTAGGAACAAGTTTGTTAATGGGATATTGTTTGAGCAAATCAATTGGAAATGGAGTTCAAATTTACTTTTTCTTAGGAAGAGAAATGTGACCAGTAATAAAACTCAAAGCATGAAGATTCCGATATATACTTAATAAATATATTTTCACATCAACTTTGGCATTTGCGATTAAAAAAAAGCTCTATACTAGCAATTATATTCATTATTTGACTAATATTTAGTATTAGCAAGCAAAAGTTTAATTAATAGTTTTAAAGATGTATTAAAAATCAACTTTTTTGGGGCAAATAAATTCATGTTAAATGCTTTTCATAACCCAAACATAATCACACAGAATGGAGATTCAGACCTAGACTTAACATATCATGTTTTAAAAATGCCAATTATAAATAGTAATGCATCCAATCCAATATAAACAAAACTGTACACAATACAATATATTTCTAACTTTTTGAAGGATATTTATTAAGCTGTTACACAATTAACTTGATAAGCTTCGAAAACATGATTACTTAAAAGAGATATTAGAGAGTTAATAATAAATAATAGTTGTAATTTTATTAACAAATTTCTATTTTTTGATGATCTGCTTTTTTATTTGTTACTGGAATTGGTTTTCAAGTACCTAACAATGTTTTCTTAATTTGTCTTGCTTTAAAAAAGTCTATTTTTTTCATTTGTGCAATTTCACTAAATTTTTTCATTTTTTCACTTAATATCCATTTATGGCCAATATTACGAAAAACACAATTAGAGACATTTGGATTTACAAACTGTGTCTTTTTTATCTGAACTTGAAATCAATTTGATTCAGCAATAAAGCTAGGACATGTACAAGACCTGTATATTTCACTTTTAGAATATCCAATAACATTAAAGAGATTAGTATGCAATCTCTTAAATTTGATACAATTATGCACTGCAATTTTCCAATGCCATTGTAAAGGTGTAAAAAAAATTAACAATTTGAGTGTTTTGTTAATTTCTTCAAGTATTGCATCATGGTCTTGATGTTGATTTGAAAGTTTAGATCAAGAAATTACAATTCTTTCTTGAATCAGCTTGCAAACTTCAGGCTTTAATCATAGTCATTGTTTTTTATCAGCAATTTCAATTAATTGGTAAATAGGATGGCACCAAGCAGACCAAATTGGTACAAACATTTGTTTAGCCATGAGTCTTAATGAAAACCTATTAAAACAAACTCCAGTGCAAAATTTAATAATTGCTTATAAATAAAAAAAAACTTGTTCATACTTTAACCTGAATGTAAGATCTGTTTCATTTTGGGTTCATTCTAAGTAACTTTCAACAGATAGATTTTCTTTAAAAACAATATATGGCCACATTAATTCGGAAGCCATTGCATGTCTATATATATTATATATCAAATCTCATGACTTATAATGATTAGAACATTTTTTAAAAAACTGCAGTTGACTTTCACTCTGATATTCCTGATATTGTGCAAAGTATTTTATATTGATATTTCAATTGATATAGGCATTGCTGTGTTTAAGGAGCTTGACAACATGACATTGTGCTATTTTCTATGCAATTATACAAGTATGTGGAGGATCAAATTGACAGTCTTCATTATTGATTATTAGTTGGGGGTAAGAAACAAAAAGTGTTGTAGATGCATTATTAAAATTAGGTTTTTTTTTACCAAAAATCTGTAATTTGCATTTAGAATCCTACAGTTGGATTAAAATCTTTATTTTTATAATTTGGTTACTTTTTATAATCTGAGGCACCTTATATAATATGAGACATCTTACATATCTAATTAGATATAAGGCAAAATAATGTTTGAGACATAACAGATACATCAACATATTATAAAAACAAAATGCAATAAAAGGTGTGTTCTTATTAATATGTCAAAAAATGCGAACCAAAAATGAGCAGCAATCTTCTTGGAGACTAAAAAGACTCACTGTTAATACAAACTAGAGCATTCTAACTACTCAGCAAATAGACTTATCAAAATATTTAATCTAAAAATTGACCACTCCACTATAACAAAGATACTTGCAAAATCAAACTAATAGATTAAAAAGAATGTATTTGGCAACTTTAATCAATTAACAAAAAACAGGAAAGAGATGTTTCTAAAGATAAATAATGTATTGGGAGAATAGATACTTAGAACACTAGCTACCAACTGCATTCTTACTGGAAAAATTTTACAAACAAAAGCTCTTAAGTTTGCTGAAAAGTTTCCAGAAGAAAATAACTTTAAAGCATTAGATAGTTGGTTAGAAAAGTTCAAAAAACATCATAATTTGCACCATATTAAAATACATGGTAAAGCAAACAGTGCTTCTTTGGAAATTTTACCAAAGAAATGAGAAAAACTGCATGAAATTATTAGTGAATATAATCTAAATAATGTTTACAATACCAATAAAACAGCATTATTTTTTAGAATACCATCAAATGCAACTTTGGCAATAAGATTTATCTCTGGTACCAAGTGTGATAAGAGTTAAATTACCATATTTCTTGCTTGTAATACAACAGACAGCATTAAGTTGCAGTCTTTAATTATTGGCAAAGCTACAAAGCCACAATGTTTTTGCAATATTAATATAAATACACTTCCAATCACTTATTGTTACAATACAAAAGCATGGAGGCAAACTGATATTTTTAGTAAATGACTTAATTTATTAAATAAAGAAATGCATCACAAGAAAAAAAAATTTTTGCTATTGCTTAATAATGCTGGTTCTTATGGTAGAAAACCTTCCATATTATCTAATATTATAATTAGATATCTAATACAACATTCCATTTGCAATCATTAAATATAGAAATTATTGTATTTTTTAAAGCATAATACTGAAAGTTGTTTTTTTTCTATCTTATTAATTAGTATAATGGCAAGATTCCAATATCAACAATAATATTAAAAGATATATTTGACTTTTTAATTGATGCATAGTTAGTAGTAACAACAATTACAATCCAAAACTGTTGGCGTCATACAGAAATTCTGAATAATAATCAAATGCCAACCCATCTATTAGATATTGAACAAGAACTCTTACAAGAAGTACAAGTTCTTATTGAGCATATTAATATTGACAAGTTATTAGTAATAGACTTTATTAATATTGACAAGTTTGAACTATTATTCACTTATGCCTCAAAGAATGAAATTGTAAATCTTATTAACAACAAGTATAGTAGAAATTCTAATGCAAATAAAAATTTAGAAAGTGAAGATGAAGATGAATCTTTGCCTTTGCTATCTACATATCAAGATAAAACTGCAATTGAAGATATATTACACTATTGTAAAGAGCAGTATAATGAAAAAGTTGATTCAGACTTTTTTAAAACTTTGAGAACATTAATTTGTAATACTGTTCTCAAAGTTTAAAAAGAGAAAAAACAGTTGCAAATAGATAGCTTTTTTAAATAAAATATATATAATTGGTTATTATATTATACATGTGATATATAGATCATGTAATAAGATATTAATCATTTTTTATAGTCCTATCTCTCTATAGTTATTATAAATGTGCTAATCAAAAAGTGTGATTATAAAGAGAATTCACTGTATATGAAATTTTGTAATAGTTGTCAAAAAAAAAAAGGAACTCATTTCACAAAACTTTTAAATTCAATCAAAGTTGGACAACTATTTAATAGAGTTGGTATTAATTTAGTCAAACTACTACTTATTATTATTGTTATAAATAATTATTTAGAATATTAGAACAAATAACAAACTTGTAACTTGATGCTTAATAGCTGAAAATGTTGGTAATTTCTGAAGATTTTAGAGTCTAAAGATTTTAGTTGAGTTCTTTGTATAATAGACAAAGATTCAATTAATGATTTTTTTTGTGAATTTTTTTTTAACATAATTGCTAGTTTATTTTAGCAGTTATGTCCTTCTGGTAAATTATCCTTAAATTTCTATCTTTGTTTCTAGGTTTTTTATCAAACTATTCTTGATGTCAAATACTTAGCACTTAATCTCTTTAATCAATTAATAAACAACAAAAAAATAAAATAAAAAAATAAAAAATTAGTATTCCATTAATACCTATGATTAAGAGCTATTGTTTCAATATGATTAAGTATTAAATTCTATTAATATAAAGTATTAATAGTGTAGAAATAATTAATATTTCTTTAATAATATGAATTTAATAATAATAGATAATTTTATTAATATGAAAATAATTTCACTTTAAGTCATAAAAGACTATCTTTTGAAAAGAGAGATATTGTTGAATTCTTCTGGAATTATTTTTTTTGGTTTTTAATATTCTTACTATATATATATAATTTATGTTATACAAGATTTTTTAGAATTTTGCAATTTCTCAAAAGAGATTCTGGAATTCTGGAATTTTTTTTTTATTATGCCTATTTCTGATTGGCTATTTTATTTATTATTATAATTTCTAATTTCTATAAATAATATTATTCTCTTTTTTTAATATTGAGCTCTATCAAGATCTCCTAAATCTTTTAAATCTATACTAATATGTAAGTGAAATTCTTATTTAATAACAGTTTTTTTTGGATATTTGAAATTAAACTTTGTGTCAATATTATATATGTATTTTAGCATAATACCCTTATTATTATTGCTAAACTATTTAAGTTTTTGCTTCTATAAAAGATCTGAAAACATAATATATTGTTCAAAGTTTTTATTGGAGTTTAAATTATTATTATTGTTATTATTATTGTAAACAAAATTAGAGCTGTTGTTATCATTATTATCAGAGTCTAAATTAAGATTAAATTTTGATTCCAATTCTAAAGTGCAGCTGCTGATTGGTTTTTTCTCTTTAGAAATTAAATAGATAATATGTGGTGGCAAATTATAAATAAGATTATAATTGTTATAATAATTAAAATTACTAAAAATTAGGCAATGTTTACAGAATTTAGTGTTTAATTGTTCTAAATATTGCTCTTATTTTTTTTGAGTAAGTGCTAAATCTTAGTAGTAAAATGGTTTTTTTTTTGGTTTTAACAAGTATGGAACATATTAACTGTTATTTGTTTTTTCTGTAAAGATGGTGGCTTACAGTTCGTCTTTTTTTTTTCTTTTGTTGTCTTAAAAGAGTATTGGTAATAGCTTATTGTGATTGTCTTTAGTTTATAAAACTTAATAGGCTTCTTAAGTAGATTTTTTTTTCTTTTTTAAACTTGATTAGTGGTGATTAGATAGTGGTATTTGTTTTAAAGTAATTACAAGTGGCTGGTATTCAAGTTTGCTAACTATTTTGACTAAGTTATAGCTCTTACATGGTCTGATTGAGTATAACATTGGTCTTAAACAGCCAGTTATTACCAACAAAAGCTTGGTATTGTATGGCTTTTATAATTAAAACTTTGATTAGTACAGTAATACTATTAATTTTGAATAAGAAGTTATTGATTTTATTAATAGGAGTTTTTATTGTTCTATCAGCTGTAATAATTTTGGTGCTGGTACTATAATTAATTTGGTGATCTAATTGGTTCATAAGTTGTTATGTGATAATACTGCTTGCTGATTCACTATTAAGAATTAGCTTAATAGATTGGCCATTGACTTTGACATCAGTATACATAACAGTAATTAATTTAGTGTCAAAAGTAACTCTATTAAATAGAGATATTATTGCTGATTTTTCTAATTTAAAAAAAAATGATTGCAAATAACTTGTTTTTGGTAATCATTACTAATAGAATATTGTTGATAAGTAGTATTGAGTTGGTTTTTAGATTGTTAAGTGAGTTGTTTTTTGTTATAATCAGAAGACTTAAATAGTTTTGCAAATTTGGGTTTTGGGTATATTTATTTCTTAAACTTTACTGACATAATTCTAATGGCTGGTTTGAAAAACTGGAGATCAGTTAGTACATAACTATTATTAATTTCCAGTTCTATTATGTGTGTGTAATTTTTGGCCTTTAATTTTCAGTTAATATTAAAGCTAAGTTTTATAATGGTGTTTGAATTAGTTAAAATTGATAAATTACTTGTGACTATAGTTGATAAATTACTGGTGCTGAAGTTTGATAAATAAGAAGTATGTATATTAATTGTTGTATTATTAGTATATAATAGGATTAATATTGTTTTAATGAAAAATTATTGGCATAATTCTGGGTTTAAAACTTGTAATCAAGATTTTAATATTAATTTTCTAATTGTTGATTATTAAATTTAGAATAACAATCTGCTTTTAGATGACTTTGTTTACTACAATAATAACAATTATGCATTTTTTGTTGTCACAGTTAATTTGATAATAATAATAATAAACACAATAGATTTTAGAAGCAATTAAAGTTTTTTTGATTGTTGTAATGTTGTGAAGACTAATAAATTGCTTGATTGCTAGTTAAGTATCTTTTTAATTTCTGGTTAATGTTGGTGCTAGTTTTCTGTTGGATTATATCTCACAGGAAACATCAAATATTACAGGTAATTATTTGGAATGTTATAACAAATAACAAACCTATAACTTGGTGCTCAATAGCTGAGAATGTTAATAATTTCTGAAGATTTTGGTTAAGTTTTTTGTATAATAAACAGAGATTTAATTGATAGTTTCTTCTGTGAATTTTTTTTTTAGTGTGATGGCCAATTTATTCTGGCAGTTATGCCTTTCTAGTAAGCTATTCTTAAATTTTTATCCTTGTTTTCAGGTTTTTTACCAGGCTATTCTTGACATTAAATACTTAGCACTTAATCTTTTTAATTAATTAGTAAACAACAAAAAAACAAAACAAAAAAAATAAAAAATAAAAATAAGAAATTAATATCTTATTAATAGCCATAATTAAAAACTATTGTTTTAATGTAATTAAGTATTAGATTTTATTAACATAGAGTGTTAATAGTGTAAAAGTAATTAATATTTTTTTAATTAAATAATAATAACATAAATTTGATAATAATAAATAATTTTATTAATATAAAAATGATTTTATTTTAAGTTATAAAAGACTATTTTTTGAAGGGAAGAATATTGTTAAATTCTTTTGAAATTACTTTTTCTGCTTTTTAATACTTTCACTATATATATATAATTTATGTTATACAAAATTCCTTGGAATTTTGCAATTTTCTAAGAAGAATTCTGAAATTCTGAAATTCTGCAATTCTTTAAAAAGAATTCTAGAATTTTTCCTTTTATTATATCTATTTCTAATTGGCTATTTTATCTATTATTATAATTTCTAATTTTTATAAATAACACTACTTAAAAAAATTATTATATTGTAGTGGCAATAGATTATCTTATCAAATGGCCCAAAGTCAAAGCTATTCAAAAAGCAGATGCAAAAACAGTAGCAAAATTTATAAAAACATTATTTATAAACATAAATGTTTAATTAAATTTTTATTTAATCAAGAAACACACTTTGTAAACAACTTAATACAAAAAATTTATGAATGATTTAATATTAAAAGACTTTTATCATTATCTTATTACTTTCAAACAAATAGATTAGTAAAACATTTCAACTGAATATTGTGTAAATCATTAGCCAAAATCTCAATCAATTTTGAACAGAAATAAAATATTTTTATTTTATTAGTATTACTAGCATATAAAACACTAAAACAAAATACTATAAAACACATACTATTTGATCTTACTTATAAAAAAACAGCAATATTACCAATTAATTTTACTATAAAAACATACTCAGCATAACATATTACAGAAAAAAATTTCCAAGAACACTCCAACAAAGAGCCTACACTTTTTTTAGTATCTTGAAAAAAAAAAAAATTGCAACCACTCATATTAAATACTCTTAAGCTCAAGAAAAAAAGAATAATATAACAACAAATTATTATCTGCTACCAAATTTAAAATTGAAAACAAAGTTTTTTTATACAAAATTAAGACTAAAAAACAATAGAATAAAAAATTTAAACATAAATAAGATAGACCATTTTATATTCACAAATCTTAGGCAATAGATTATATAAGTTAAAACTTAATAACAAAGTTTTAGCAAAAGTTATACATAAAAATTAATTGAAGCATTATTATTTCAGAAACAATTCCAAACTATTAATTCCACAAATTAATATATATTTTTCTTTAATTAATTCCGAAAATATTCTCCAAAATTTACAACCAATAATTATTATAGAACAACAACTAAACTTAAACATTTAATTTAATATTATTATAATAATTATTTAAATAATACACAAATATTAAACCAAAATAGAAAATAAGTACAAAAAAAATCTAAAACCAAAAACATATAAATATTTTATATTTACAAAATATTTTTTTATTTTTATTTTTCAGAATTTTTCAAATTTTATTTCCAAATTATTACTTTTATTATAATTATTCTCTAAAAGATTTAACAGATGTCCCAAAAATTAATGCTACTTTTGAAAACACTTCTTGACTTATCTATAATGATTAATGAAAGTCAAATTAATTACACTAAAAAAAAACTACAACACTAGTTGTAAATAATTCTCAAAATTATTATTTTTATAAAAGAAACATCAAAAATTACTCTGGAATTTAATTATAAAAACTTTTGAAGCAAGCTTTAAAAGAAAATCTTATATTTGCCTCTATTAACATTTTATCAAATGTCACAATCTAACAAAAACTTCAAATGTATTATAATGAAAACAGTAAATATATTTCTATTTATTAATATTTTCAAATTAAAAAAACATTACACCAATAAAAATTAAAACTTAAAGCAACTAACTTCATTTCTAAAGCTATATAAAAACAAATTCACAACAAATTCAAGACAGCAATTGGATTAACAAATATGTATTACAAACTTAAAGCAGCTTTTAAACTCTATAACTTATTTATTATTTGCAAAAATACTCTACAGAATCTAATACTCCGACTAATAAAGATTTAATATATTAACAAACTTATAAAACTAAAATTTCAACAGTTTTTAGACCAAATCACATCAATAATCTTGGACCACTAATTCGAAATTACAGATAGTATTTGGACTTTAATAGAGCTCAATCTTAAAGAAGAAATTATGTTACCAATAGAATTTTAGTCAATAATTAACATAAAATTACTCTAATAATTTCTATCATTAATTAACATATATTATTATTATTTTAATTATTACTTATTATTTAACCAAATTATTAAAAAGCACAATTTAATTAATAACTCAATTTATATAAAACACAATTATAATAATCAGATTATGCAATACTCCAAACTTTATAACATTTAAAAAATTGCCAAAATTTGTAAAAATTTGTAAAATATTATAATAATTTACCAAAATTATTTATAGTTGGTAAAAACAATTTGTAGTTTATTAAAATATATCTTTAATTTGTTAAAATCATAGTAAAAGAAAATTTTAAGTTCATAAACTAATATTACAATAAATTGTATAAAAAAAGAGCTTTCTTCTTTAAAAAAAAAATTTTTTACTTTAGATTTATTCTTATTATCACAATTCAAAATAAAAAAAATATTTCAAAAACTAATTTTTAAAAATAAATTGTATTTGAAATTTTCCAAATCTCAACTAATAGTTTAAAATTGATTAACTACCAATTTTAGTAATTCATTAATGACTTTAGATCTGAATAAAAAACAATTTTCTTAACAAAATTCCAATTTTTTTACATTTTTTTATTTTTTATTTTTTTTCTTAATATAATTATTAGAGTAGTCTACAAACAAGATTTTTGTAAAAAAATTGACTTTTATTACAAAGTAACTACACATTTTTAGTAAGCTTCTAGATAAGCTATTTCTAAAAAAGAATTAATTTTTATTACAAAATAACTGGCATGTAATTGGCTATTTCATATATAAGCCTAACAATTCAAATTATAAGAGATAATTTGAAGATAAATTCAGTTATCAAAGATTTAATTGCTTACAAAAAACATGAATTAACATCAAACAGACATTAACAATATTTAAAAAAAAAAACCAAAAACCTTTAATAACAATATGCTTAATTTTGATTATTGTAATCTTAATTTTTAGTTTAATTCTAATTCAGTCTTGTTTTTTACTTTAAAAAACTAAACTAAAACTAAACAGAAAAAAAATCAGTTTGGTTTTAGTTTAAGAGGAAATTAAACCAAACTGAATTATTTAAAATACTAATCTTATAAACTATTAAATCTTGTTATAACAAAAACTAGAACTTTATACAAGTATTATATTGGATAAAAAACTTTTAAGTATTGTTATTACTATAAATATTAAGATTTAAATTATTTATTTGTTAATTATAAGATATTATCTTTTTTTCTTTTAAATTGTTTTCTAAATTTGTTGTTAGTTTTAAGTTTTTTGTATTATTTTTTGTTAATAATAAAACTTATACTATAATTTGAGTTTAATTTTAGTAATATTGTTATAATTGAAACTTATACTTCTTATTAATTATCATATGTATTAGCCACTGATGTTACATAAATTAGCCACTCTATTTTTAGAAAGTAATTATTGACCTAGTCATTGACTTGATCATTGACCACTTTTGATAGCTATATAAGCAATGAATCTCTTAGCTGTAGAAAAGCATAAAGAAATCAAGGAAATCAAATAAATAAAATAACAACTTTCATCTCAATCTTTCTCTTATTGCTAATTTTTCTTTCCTTACCTCCAAGTGTCCAAACATCTTGGAATAAAAAATTACTTGTTGGTTATTCTTTATTCTTTTCTTGAAACATATAATTGCAGCATTTAAAGATTATTGAATAAAATGTGACTGAAAAGTACATCTGATATCTGCTATTGAATTCTAAGAGCACTGATATAAGGCATAGAATTATACCAAATGTGATTATTTGTTAACAGTACAAACTATTCCTCTACCTTCAGATTCTCTAGTTACCTTTTAAAAAGAATAGTGACTGAAATATTTTATAAGATTGATCTCACACATTGAATCCATACTTATTCAATTTGCTCTTTGAAGTTGAATTCCCTTTGATTATTTCCATCACTTTACAATCCTGTTCTTCCTTGCTATCCATTAGCTTATTACTCTAATCCATAATAATATAAACTATAATAAAATGCTAATAGCTAGATTTTTTTTGAATAAAAATGCTATTAAAGATACAATTGCTTTATAATATATATTAAATCTTAACACTAAGAGTAATATTGTTATGAGTTGAAGTAACAAGTTAATAGATAGCAAAAGAGAACAAAATTGTAGAATGATAGAATTAATTAAAAAAAATTTAACTTTAAGAAGCAAATTGAATAAGTATGAATTTAATATACAAGATTAGTTTTATAAAATATCTCAATTGCTATTCTTTTCAAAAAATAACCAAAAAATTTAAAAGTAAAAAATAGTCTATACTATTAACAAATAATAACACATTGATATAATTTTATGTCTTATGTTAGCATTTTTAGAATTTAATATTAGATATTAAATGTACTTTTCAGTTATGTTTTATTCAATAATTTTTAAATATTACAATTATACAAATTAAAAAAAAGATAATTAAATACCAGCAAGTAATTTTTTATTTCAAGATGTTTAGATGCTTAAAAGTAAAAAAAAAATAAGTAATAAGAGAAAAATTAAAATAATAGTTGTTATTTTATTTATTTTTAATTAATTGCTATATTATTTTCTATATTTGAGAGACTTATTGCTTATATAACTATTTAAAAGTGGTCAATAATTAGGTTAATAATTAAGTTAATGATTAAATCATTAATTAGGTTAATAATTATTATCTAAAAATAGGTGGCTAATTATATAATATCAGTAACTAATACATGTAATAACTAATAAAAATTATAAATTTCAACCATAATATTATTCTCTCTAAAAAAATTAAGTGCTGACAAAATCAAGCTATTCATAAGATAATCTATTTAAAGAGTTTTGTTTAGCTCAAGGCTAACTAGTTTGTTAAAGTCTTTTATAAATAAGATATATAATACTTGAAGTGAAATAAGTTTTGTATTTAAGAGACCAAATCTTTGTATAAGAGTTTTGGCTCTTTTAGCAATAGTTAAAACTCTTAGAATATCCAATTGTAAAATGCCCAAAATTTCTACTTGTATCTTTGAAGTTGTTTTCTTTATAAGCTTTATGTCTTCTATAATTTTATTAAAATAATTATAAAGCTCTAATTGTTTTTTATATGACAAGTTTTTGTCTATAAGCAAAATTTTTTGAATTGTTTTTCTAATTGTGCTGAAAAGTAAAAATATTACTGCTGTTATATTTTTCATCAAATATTTATCTATTTTGTTGCCAATTTTTTCTCTTTTGGTAGTGGTTTTCTTTGGTCTAATAATAGTATAAGTCTTATTGTTATCAGTTATAATGGTTTGTTTTCTGATAATCAAAGTAGCATTTAAATAATTTTTGATCTAATACTCATGAAAAGTATAAAAAGCATTTTGAATGTTTTGATTCAAGAAATAATTGTTTATGTTAATTGAAGATATCTCTGTTTTAGAAATAATGTATTTATTTATATTTGATTTTTGTTGATCATTTGAACCAGTATTATCACAACAGATAACCAATTAGGTTGTTTGTAATATTTTTTAAATCACATATTATAAATAAAACAATTATTAAAAATTGTTTCATATTGATTTTGTAGGATATATGAATCATTATTCAAAACTTTGTTGATTATAAAAAGTTCTTTCCACTGGTTAGAAAACTTATTACCATAAATATTGTTTTTGTTTAAGCAATATTCCAAAACTAAGTTACTAATATTTAAAAAAAATGTTTTATAGATTTTCTTTTTTTTAAGCTTTTCTTAAAACTGTTTTATCTTTTTAAAGACAATTATTTGTGTTTTTACTAAAGAGTCAAGAATGGTATCAAGTTTTTTTTGTAAAATGTCTTTGTAATTTCTTATTGTTATTTCTTCAAAAGATATTGTTTTAATGTTAGTTTTTATTAGTAAAATTGCCATTTGTTCATAGAGCAGATAAAAAAGTTTATAATTTGTTATGTTATAATTTACAGTCCTATAAGCAAACAAAGTTAAAAGCAAAACTTTGTCCTATAGATTTGTTTTTTCATTAATTTTGGTTAAAGTTTTGTATAGTGTTTTATTAAAATATTCTACTAGACTATTAGTCTAAGAGTAATAAAAAAAAGAGAGTTTATAACATATTTCTATTTTTTTACAAAGTTTTTCAACTAGTGTACTGAAAAAAGTTCTTTTTTTATTAGATAAAAATTTTTTGAGGCAACCATGATAACAAATTATATCTTCATAAATAAAATTGGCTATAGAGACTGCTGTTTGGTCTGGAATAACTTTTGTTTCTACTTACTTTGTAAGATAGTTAGTAATTGTGATAATATATTTGTTGTTATTAAGAGTTATTGTTAAAAGTCTAACAATATTTATACCAATTTTGTTAAATAATTGACCAACAAAAATTGAATGAATATTTTTTTTGCAATTGGATTTTTTTTTTTGGCAAATATCACAGGTTTTAATGTACTCAATAATGGTTTTTTTCAAAGTAGACCAATAATAGTAAGCTAAAATTTTCTGAATTGTTTTTGTTTTTCTAAAGTATCTAGCTAATGAATCAGTATACATATTATATATTACAATTTTTTTTTCAAATCTAATAACTTTTTGAAGGTGATCAAAATTTTTTCTGTTTTTTTTGTATAACTAGTTCTGACAAATCAAATAAAAATTTGATTGTTTGTGCAAATGTTTTCTTTACTATTAATTGTATTTCAGTAAATATTGTTTTTTATTAAAAAATTTTATTAGTGCAAAGTAGTTGTCCAAGTCTATTATTGTGTTTGGTTAAAGAAAAAGTACTAATAATTAGGTTGGTTTGGTTTGTAAAAGTTGTACTATTACTGGATAATAAGTTTGGAAAAAACATTAGTGTTTTGATAATTTGCTTTTTTGTAATATTGAATGTCATAGTCAAATTCATTCAAGTAGAGTATTCAACAAGTTATCTTTTTGTGTTCTAATTTTTTTTTGTTGTATAATCAAACCAAGGCTTGATGATCTGTTACTATTAGAAATTTTACACCAAAAAAATATTTATTCTAGTAACTAGTAGCCCAAACTACTGTTAAGCATTTCTGTTTAGTAATTGAATAGTTTTGTCTACTAATAAGAGTATTTTACTTGCATATGCTATAGCATATTTCTTGTTATCTTTATATTTTTGTGAAAAAACAACACCAAGTCTATAGCCAGATGTATTAATATAAAAAATAAAAGGTTAATTCAAATTAGGTTGCATGAATATAAATTCTGTAACCAATTTTTTCTTCAAAGTTTCAAATGTTTTTTGTTGATGTATATCCCAGTAATAATTGACAGTTTTTTTGAATAGCTGATTAAAAAAAGATAATTTTAAAAAAATTCTTAATGAATTTGTGATAATAAAAGACCAATCCAAGGAAAAAACATAGTTCATGAATATTTATTAGTTGTGAACTTTTTCAACTTTGGCTAAATCAGGAAAAATTCTATCTTTTGTAATAAGATAACCAAAAAACTGAGTAGATTAATATTCAAAAAAAGATTTGATAGAATTGATCTTAAGATTAGCATTTTTAAAAAGATTAAAAACCTTTTGTAAATGTTCAAGATATTTATTCCAGATTTTTGAGTATACTATTATATTATTTAAATAAACTAAAACAAAGTTTTTTTTACTAATTTGAATACTTTGTTTATTAAACATTAAAAGATAAAAAAAGTATTAATAAGACCAAAAAGCATAACTGTAAATTCGTAAGTGCTATAATTGGTAATAAAGGCAGTTTTTTTTCTGCTTTCTAGATTTATTTCTACTTGCCAGAATCCAGTAGTTAAATTAATAGTTGAGAAGAAAGCAGCACTATTAAATTGGTTTAGCATTGTATTAATTTTGAAAAGTGAATACATATCTCTTTTGATAATAACATTTAATTAATAGTAATCAACACAAAAGCATAAAATTCTATCTTTTTTAGATATCACTACAACTAAAAATGTCTATTTGCTCTTGGTTTTTTGTATGAATTCAAGATTTTTTATTTGGTTTATTTTTTTCTTAATAAATTCATCATTGTGTTAATTGAACTGATATGATTTCAGATAGATAGAATAAGTTTCTTTGATGATAATAGTATGTTGTATTACATAAGTACATCTAAGAGTATTACTTTCTTTTAAAATAATTGAACTGTTTCTAATCAGTAGATTTTTAATGTTTATCTTTTTTTTTTCTGAAGAGAGTTTTTTTTGCTCTATTATTAATAACTGTATTTCTGGTAATTTATTCTCAAAAAACTTTTGTACTTTTTTTATCTCTTCCTTTAGTATCAAGCTAATAGGTTTTCAATATTTGTAATAAATCAGGCAAAATTTGCATTTATTGCTAGAAAAATACAGAGTTTTATCACACCAATACCAAGCACAAAGATCATATTACTAATAGTTGTATTTAGCTTTTTTGTTGAGTTTTTGGTCAAAAGTTCTTTTAAGCATATTATAATAAGACCAACAAATTATTTTGCCATTTATAATGATTTTTTTTAATATTATCTAGTGGCTTGTTATTGTTAATGAAAATAATATAAGCAAGTTTAGTAGTTTCTTCTTGTTTTTCTTGTTTTTCTTTTTCATTACTCTTTTTATTATCTGATTTATTTGATTGTTTTTCTTCTTGGTTCTGCTTGGATGGTGAAAAAATTGTTCAATAACAGCACTTAATTACAATAGACTTTTCATTATATTTAATGATTAATTTACACAATTTATAATCAAGTAATACTTTTGCTTTTTTGAGCCATTTATTATTAACAATAATAGTGTATTTTTTGGCTTTAGAAACTTCTATATTGTTTTAATGCTGATATCATTGATGCAAAAAGAAACAGCTTTGGTTGTGTTCAGACTTTTTTTTTTGTTATTATATACATTGGTTATTGGTTAAATAAAAGACTTATTAATCTTTTTGCCAATTGCTTTAAGAAAGTATTTGGTAATAACACTAACAGATAATCTACTGTCTAAGATCAAATCAATAAAGTAACAAGCCACTTGTGCTTTGCAAATCAAAAGAGTAACATTGCTATTATTAGCAAATTTAGCTTAACAAGAGTATTTGTTGGTTTTTGGTGTCTTTTTTTTTGGAATCAAGAATTTGCAAAAAATTTTTCTGAACTGTGAATGGATTATTAACTGGTCAAAAGTAATATAAGCTGGTGTTTTTATGAGATCTTTGACAACAAAATAGGAATCAAATTTTTGTATAATTTCTAAGGATTCTAGCTTTGAAAGATTTTTGAAGATTTTTGTTTTTGGTGGCATATTATTATTAGCAGTGTTACTAGAGGTTTTTGGTCTCTTTTTTGTAATGTTGTTGATGCCTGTTTGCTGTAAATTCACGTTTTTTGGATGTGGTTGAACCTCCAGTAACTGAATTTTCTCTTCAAATTATCTCTTATAATTTGAACTGCTGGGCTTATAAGTAGAATGGCCAATTCTGTGTCAGTTGCTTTGTGTAGTTACATTGTAGTAAACGTCAACTCTTTCCCAGGAATTGCTCATCTGGAAGCTCACTAAAAATGTATAGTTACTTTGCTGTGAAAGTCAACTCTTCTACAGGAATCTTGTCTGTAGGCTACCCTAATGATTGTAATAAGAAAAATAAATAAATGTAAAAAAAATAGAATTTTATTAAGAGAAACGTTTTCTATCTAGGCCTGGAGTCACTAACAGTTTACTGAAATTGGTAGCTAATTAATTTCAAAATGTTAGTTGGGTTTTGAGGATTTTTCAAGTGCAATAATTAAAGAATTTGGTTTTTCAAATTTATTTGATATTTATTTCTTTTTGTGTGTGTAGGAATAGTTCTAAGTGATAAATCTAAAGTAAGATATATTTTCTCGAAGAGAAAAGCTTTTCTTTTATACAACTTGTTGTAACACTATTCTATGAACTTGAACTTTGCTATTTTCTATAATTTTGCTGAACTAAAGATACATTTCGGCAAATTACAAGTTATTTCTGTGAACTATTAAATATTTCAGTGAACTATCAATTATTTTGGCAAATTTCTTACAAATTTCGGTGAACTTTTTGAATGTTACATAGTTTGGTGTATTGCATAATTGATCATTACAATTAGGTACATTTGTGTTATATACAAATTGGGTTATTAATTAAATGATAATTTCGGATATTTTGCTAATATAATAAGTGATAATTTGAAACGATAATATATGCTAATTAATAATAAGATTTATAAGGGTAATTTCATGCTAAACAATATCTCTAATTTTATCTGGTAACATAATCTCCTCCTCAAGACTGAGCTCCATTAAAGTCCAAGTACTGTCTGTAATTTCCAAATAATAATCCAAAATTATTGAAAAAATTTGGTCTGAAAATTGTTGAAATTTCAGTTTTGTAAGCTTTCCAATGTATTGAATCTTCAAAGACTGTAAAATTGGGTTTTGTAGGACGTTTTTACAGGTGTGGAATAGGTCATAAAGTTTAAGAGCAGCTCTTAGTTTATAATGGCTGTTTGTAGGTCCAGCTGTTGTCTTGAATTCATTGTGGAGTTGTTTCCGAATAGCTTCTTTTATAAGGTTTGCTGCTATAAGCTCCTGTTTTCATTCGTAAAGTGTTTTTCCAATGTAGAAATATCTATATATTGGAATATAGTTGTAGTTTTCTTCATTAAGACACAGTTGGAGTTTTTGTTGAATAGTAGCATTTGATAGAATACTAATAGAAGTGAGCATTAAATTTTCTCTTAAAGCAAGCTTTAAAAGTTCTGGCAGGTGAATTCCAGAATAACTTCTTGTGTTCTTCTTATACAGGTAATATTTTTGTGCATTTGGGGCTAAATTTGTAACTACTTCTGTTTGGGTATAATTAATGTGGTTTCCAGTAACAGTAATAGATAATTTGGGTATTGTTTTTAAAGCTAATATTAGTTTTTGGAATAATTGTTAAATGTTTTGAGGAATAGTCATTATAAGAGATTTGAAAATAAAAATTATTTTTGGTATATGGGTTTTTATGTTATTTTTGTTTTGTTTTTGTGAGATTGTTTCTAAATTATAAGGAGATAATTATAATAATAAATTTAAATTAAGTGTTTAAGTTGGGAGGTTGTTTAATGACAACTATTGGTTCTAAATTTTGGAGAATATCTTTGGAATTAATTAAAGAGGAATGTGTACCAATTTGTGGAATTAATGATTTAGGATTGTTTCTGGAATTATAGTGTTTCAAACAATCTCCATGTGCAACTTTTGCTAGGATTTTGTCATTAAGTCTTAGCTTGTATGATCCGTTGCCTAAGATTTCATGGATAAAAAATAGTCCATCCCATTTATTTTCAAATTTTTCAGTTCATTGTTTTTCCACTTTAGTTTTGTGTAAGAAAACTTTGTTTCCAATTTTAAATCTATTGGTAACTGGAGGCAATTTGTTATCATGCTGTTCTTTTTGTTGAGCTTGGGAGTGTTTAATATGGGTGGCTACTATTCATTGTTTTTCTTCTAACATGCTAAGCAGAGTGTAGGCTCTTCATTGTAGTGTTTCCTGGAAATTGTTTTTATTGATTGGTTGTGCTGAGTATGTTTCCACTGTAAAACTAATTGGTAATGTTGCTGTCTTTCTATAAGTTAAATCAAATAGTGTGTGTTTTGTGGTATTTTGTTTTAGTGTTCTATATGCTAGTAATACTGATGGAATAAAAAGATCCCATTCTTGCTCAAAATCAGTTGAAACTTTGGTTAATGATTCATACAATGTTCTATTAAAATGTTCTACAAGTCCATTTGTTTGTGGATGGTAAAGCAAAGATAATGGTCTCTTGACATTAAATCGTCCACAAATTTCCTGGATTAAATTGTTCATGAAATGTGTTCCTTGATTAGATAAAAGTTCTATTGGGCATCCATGTCTACAAATGATGTCTTCATAGATGAAGTTTGCTACTGATTTTGCATCTGCTCGTTAAATGGCTCTGGCTTTAGGCCATTTGATGAGATAGTCTACAGCTACTGCAATATAATGGTTTCTTTGGTTTGTGATAGGAAGTGATCCGACTAAATTGATACCAACTCAGTCAAAAGGCTGTCCAACTTTGATTGGATTTAAAGGTTCTATAGGATGAGTTCCTCCTCTTTTTTGACAACTATCACAAGACTTAACATATTCATGAATGTCTTTTCTTATTTAAGGCCAAAAATAATATTCTAGTGTTCTCTGGGTGGTGCTGTTTTTTCCTAGGTGTGCTGATGAAGGGTCTGAGTGCATGTTATATAAAATGGTTTCTTTTTTATGTTTTTGTATTAATCTGAGCAGACTGTCTGGGTTTCTGAAGTTTCGATAATAAATAATGTTGTTGTATAAGAAGTATTGTTTGGCTTGTTGTTGTAATCAATGTTTTTCATCTGGAGACCAATCTGTTGGGATTGTTAATGTCTTCAAATATTGTTTAAGATTGTTGTAGTTTTCAGAGTTCATTGTTTGTTGTTTTGTTGTTAATTCAAATGGGTGTTGGTTTTGTATTCTAATCTTGCCTCATTCTTGAAAGACAATCAACATTAGTGTGAAGTTTTTCTGATTTGTGGTGTATAATGTATCAGTAGTTGGCTAAAAATTCTGTCCATTGGGTTTGTTTTGCATTTAGCTAAGTGTTTTTGTTCTGAAGCCATTTGAGTCCAATATTATTAGTGATAATATCGAATTCTTTAGGTCTGAGATAAAGGTTGAAGTGGTGTAGGGCCCAAATTATGGCTGTTGTTTCTAGTTCTGTGGCAGGGTAGTTTTTCTTGGCTGGTTTTAATGTTCTGTTAGCATAAGCGATTACTCGCTTATTTCCATTGTCATCTAATTGTGATAAGATGGCACCAAAAGCAGTGTAAGAAGCGTCTGTAGCTAGTCAAAATTGGTTATTGAAGTCTGAGTAGGCTAAAATTGGAGCTGTTGTTAGCTTTTCCTTGAGAATTTCAAAAGCTTTTTGGTGTTCTTCTGTTCATTTGTATTTGACGTTTTTAGTAGTGAGCTGGTTGAAAAGTTTTGTGATTTTTGAAAATTTTTTGATGAATTTTTGGTAATAGGAAGCTAATCCAATAAATTCTCTCAATTTTGTGGTATTTCGTGAAGTCTTGAAGTTCTTAACAGTGTTGATTTTTCCAGAATCTGGTTTAATTCCATCTTTGCTCACAATGTGGCCAAGAAAGGCCAAACTCATTTTTCCAAAGTAGCATTTTTCAATGTTCAGTTTTAATCTTGCTTTTTGTAATCATTAAAAAACTTCTTGCAGGTGTTTTAAATGTAATTCAAAAGATGGTGAATAAACATCAATATTATCAAGATAGACAACTACTGATTTCCAAAGAAGGTCTTTGTAAACAACATCCATGAGTCTTTGGAATGTTGCTGGTGCATTGCATAATCCAAAAGGCATTATGTTGAACTTGTAATTTCTTCCTTGTGTGGTAAATGCTGTTTTGGGGTGGTCTTTGGGATCCATGGCAACTTGCCAGTATTTGCTTTCTAAATCTAATGTCAAAAAGTATTTGGACTTTCCAAGAGCATCCAACATGTCATCAATTCGGAAAAGAGGGTAGGCATCTCCAATAGTAATGCTGTTGAGTTGTTGATAATCAACACAAAATCGTATCTTTCCATTTTTCTTTTTAACTAGAACCACAGGTAAGGCCCATGGACTCATCAATGGTTAAATAAGACCATTGTTAAGCATCTGTTGCATTTTTTCTCAGATAAATTAGTGACTTTCTGGAGCAATTTGGTAGGCTTGTTGTCACTTTGGTTTGGCATCTTCTGTATAGATTTAGTGTTGAACCAAATTGGTTTTTCCTAAATCATTGTTGTTTTCATCAAAAATATCGGCAAATTCTGCAATTAGCTCTTTGAGCTGGCTCTGTTGTTGTAGTTCAAGTTGTTCCATGTTGATTTGAGATAGTTTTTCTATAACAACATGGTAGTTTTTAGAACTGGAATTTGGGTTGATTTTTGGTAGTGAATGTTCAATGATTTCTGAGAAATTGGGAACTGTCTAGGGTAATTCTTGTTGAAAGATGTTACTGTGAATGACTCCAATTTCTAAGTTATTTAATAAAACTATGGGATAATTATTGGGATTGTAAAAAGTAACTCAGACTTTCTTTGTTTCTTCTAAAATATAAATGTTTGGGATTGAGATATTATGTTCCAAGCAGACTTGTTCGTTGGATTCAAAAATTTGTTGTGTGGTTGTTGACTTTGGGCAGGTGTAGATTTCCAGATGTTCTCCAAAGAATGAAATAGTAATTGGTTGTGGGAGTTGTAAAATCTGGTGAAATTCATTTTGTTCATTAAGAGCTATGTTTACTAGAACTGTGAATTGTCCAGTTGAACCAAAACTTTTGGTTCCTCTTTCACTCTTTCTCAATTGTTCTTTTTGACTGACTAATTGTAAACCCGAAATGTTGATTAAGGGTAAATAAATAGCTTGAGCAATTTTTTCAGCATGTTCAATTTGAAAAGATTTATTGGTTTTATTTTGTAACATGATTGTAATGTCTCCTGTATATCCCGCATCTATGATTCCTCCTTTAACATTAATTCCTTTGCTCACCAATAATGATCGTGAAGCAATTTGGACCATTGCTCCTGGTGGAATTTTGAGGGCAATTTTGAGATTGATTTTTGTGAGTGATTTAGGTTTGAAAGTAAGAGTATCTTTTTCTGGATATTTTAGATCATATCCAGCATCAATTTTGTGGATTTCTTCAGACTTTATTCCTTGTCCATTGTTGTTGAAGTATTTAAGTTGTGAAGCAGACTGATTTTTGATGAGATAAATGAGTGTGGCTTCTATTTCTTCTGTTGCTTTAGGTTCTCTGAATTCAATTTCATATTTATCACTTTCACTGGGCAAGGAAATGCTAAGAGTATAGCATTTAAGACACCATTGTTCATCACAAGGCATTATGCATTCCTCACATAATTTAATATTCATTTGCTTTAGCCGTTGAGCTTGAGCTTCTTTGGTCGGGTAGGTGTGACTGGTAATTTGGTGATATACTTCTACTTCATCTTCGTAGTTATATCCAGCAATTTCAAAGATATATGCAATGTATTCTGATTCTTTCATTTGACGAACATTTTCTTGAGTGGCTCCATTGATTAAAGCTATTGCTAAATCAAAAATCATTTCGGCATTATAAGGGTAATAGTATAGTTTGTTGAGGGCACTATTGTAAGCAGCATCAAAAGGTGTTCCTCTTTTGACTTTTTCTAAAATTGATAAAGCATATTGGCAGGTCTGATCGCAAATGCCTCCTTTCATTGCTACATCAATCCAATTGCATTCTTCTGGTAGCATATCTCCACAAGTCAAACAAGGAGTGTTGTCCCATTTTCCACTTCTTTTTATTAGGTGGCCCCATTATTCTCTGTAGCAAGCCTTGCAGTAATAACAAGTATGATTTTCATATTCTTCTTCAGGTGAAATACAGGCTCCCATTGATGAAAGTTTCTTGTGGCAATCTTTGCATTTGAGTGGAATGTAAGGGCGTTGTTTTTGTGGTTCTGGTTTTGAATAGGGGACATTCCATCTAAGTGTTACTAGTTCTTTTGTTTCAAGAGAATCATATGTTGAAAAATACTATTGTTCAGTTTTATCAGCCCAATTGGAGGTTGATCCAAGTGCCATAAATGTTTTAATGATGGGTTTTTCTTCTTCCGGTTCGAATTCAAAAGCCGGGACTTTTTTAGAGTGTTTGTTGAATGTACCACAAGTGGCAGGTACTCGGACGTGTTGTCCTTGGTAGGAGATTGTTAACTCTTGTGTCTCCCAATTCAAATTAGCATTGGCTTTTTGGAGCCAATTGTTTTTGACAAGAGCTTGATATTGGGGAGCATCCATGACCAGAACTTTGACTGGAATGGTAATTCCGTCAATTGTGAATGGGAAGTTGTCAATCTCTCCTACTGGAGTCTTTTTCATGCCATCAGCAGTGACAATGATTGTCTGAGCTGGTTGGTCAACGTTTCTCTTTAGCTGTTGCATCAATTGATATGTGATGATGCTTTCGGCAGATCTATTGTCTAGGATCAAGCAAATTGGCTTTCCTTCTACTTCAGCTTCTGTGTACATTGCAGTGATGGCTTTTTGCTCATTAACCGCTGCATTGCTAAGCAAAAATGGTGATTCATTTGCTTCAAATTCAAAAGGAAATATATCTGACAGGTTGGCATTTTCAGCAATTCTGGCTGGTGGGATTGTGATAGGAGTATAGGAAAAGTTTTGTCGTTGTGCTACAGCTCTACCTTCTGAAAGTGCAGTATGGTGAAAATCCTGTTCTTCTGGCATTGTAAGATAACTAGTTTGAATATGATAGTGGTTGGATTTTGGTTGAACTGAATTTCAGGGAACCAATTAGTTGTTTGAATTGATCCTATTGTTGTTTACTTGGTATCAGTTTTGTGGTGTAAATTGATTTTGTGGAATCAATCTTTGAGCAGGTACTTGATAATGTTGTGTGGTTGGTTGTTGGTATTGCTGTTGGATTGGCTGTGGGATGGGCTGATAATAGTTATTTTGGTATTGGGGTCTTGGTGGATAGTAAGCTGGTGGTAGTGGTTAATAATAAGATTGCTGTGGTGGAGAGTAATGTTGATTACTCCTATTTTGTTGGTCTCATTGTAGCTTTCTGCAATCTTTTTTTTAGTGGCCAGAGATTCCACAGTAATGGCAATTCTAAAGCTGATTATTAGAAAGTGGTGCAAAGTTATTTTGATTTCGTCTTTGTGGAAGTTAGTATCTTTGTGTTTATTGTAATTGTTGTGGCTGCTGTTGTTGCTGTTGGTTGGTGAAGTAGTGTTCAACTTTCTTGGTTAATTGGTCAATTTTTTCTTCAGCTGCTGAGCTGGTTTCTTCAATAGCCAGGTTAACAAGTTTGGTATAGTTGGCTTCTTCTATGGCCATTTTATAGTTTTTCACCTGTTAAATAGCAGTGGCTAAATCTTCTGGTGCATGTGGACGAACTTTCTTAATCAGTTTATTCTTTAAACCAGCAATAAATTGATTCAAGATTTGAGCATCAGAATAATAATTATTAGTTTCAAGTTGGCGAATTCATTTGAGAAGTTTGTTGAATTTCCCAATATAAGTCATAACAGATTTAGAGGGTTTTTGTTTGATATTATGAAAACAATTTTGAAGTGTGATTGAGATGTTGTTATCAGTGAATTGTTCTAAAAAGGCAGTTTTGAAAGCTGTCCAGTTATTAAAAGAGGTGGTCAAGTTTTTGAATCATTCATCTGCTGTTTCTTTGAGAAAGTAGGGAATTGTTCTTAACATTCTGGCAGCATTCCATCCATTTGCATCTCCAGCTTTAGTAACTTGGTTGAGCTATTCTTGGGGACTGGTCTCAATATCTTCTCCATTAAATTTGGGAATTTTTTGCAATATAAGCTGTTATTTTGTCTTCTTTCTTGTTATCTGTTAATTCACTTTCTTCTTCAGATTCTACTTTTTTTTCAATGAATTCAGAAACATTTTCTTCATTGGTTAATGTTTCAGAGTGTTCACTTGTGTTTTCTGTTAAATAGTCAAAAAGATTGGTACTAGTCTGAAGAGTTTTTTGTTGTCTGGTGGGACTTCTGGGTGATGTATAATCTTTTAGTCTTGAAAATCAATTTAAAGGTGAATTAGGAGTTTCTGCTTGTGCAAGTGAAGCTGGAAAAGGTGTAATAGTGAGTGGAAGTTTTGAACTGGTTCCTTGTTCAGGTGTTTGTAAGTGTTTGGCAGTTGTTTTTGGTAGTATTGGAGTATTTAGGGCAGTTTTTGAGTATTGCTTCAATTTTTGTTTGCCTTTGTTGCTTGTTTCTGTCTCTGATTCAAAGTCAAAAGAGTATTTAGACTGTACTGGGTATTTTTCTTCACAATACTCAATAATGTTAAAATTAAGTTCTTGGAAGTAGGTAGCAAGTGTTTCACTGTTCAGGTCTTCTGTTCCCAATTGTGAATAGTGCATTAAATTATTGTAGAGGTTACTTCTAACTTCTAAAATATTGTAGTTTCCAAAAAATAATTGTTGATGCAGTTTTCAATGTATTGGTATACTGATTTTTTGACAATTTCAATTCCGTCTGGAATGTTGAATCTTTGCTTGCAGTGTGTGTAAATTGACTGGTAATACTCTAGAGTTGCTGTGTCTGGTGTGGTCGCCACTTTGAATTTGTTGTTGCTGTGTTATTTCTGTGAGAGAGCACCAAATATTACCAGAGGTTTTTGGTCTCTTTTCTTAAATGTTGGTAATGTTGTTTTGCTGTGAATTCACGTTTTCTGGATGTGGTTGAATCTTCAATAACTGAATTTTCTCTTCAAATTATCTCCTATAATTTGAACTGCTGGGCTTATAAGTGAAATGGCCAATTCTGTGCCAGTTGCTTTGTATAGTTACATTGTAGTAAACATCAACTTTTTCCCAGGAATTGCTTGTCTGGAAGCTCACTAAAAATGTGTAGTTACTTTGCTGTAAAAGTCAACTCTTCTACAGGAATCTCGCCTGTAGACTACCCTAATGATTGTAATAAGAAAAGAAAAAAAAATAAAAGAAATGTAAAAGAAATAGAATTTTATCAAGGGAAACATTTTCTATTCAGGCCTGGAGTCACTAACAGTTTACTGAAATTGGTAGCTAATCAATTTCAAAATGTTAGTTGGGTTTTGAGAATTTTTCAAGTGCAATAATTAAAGAATTTGGTTTTTCAAATTTATTTGATATTTATTTCTTTTTGTGTGTGTAGGAATAGTTCTAAGTGATAAATCTAAAGTAAGATATATTTTCTCGAAGAGAGAAGCTCTTTTTTTATACAACTTGTTATAACACTATTCTATGAACTTGAACTTTGCTATTTTCTATAATTTTGCTGAATTAAAGATACATTTCGGCAAACTACAAGTTATTTCTGCAAACTATTAAATATTTCAGTGAACTATCAATTATTTTGGCAAATTTCTTACAAATTTTGGCAAACTTTTTGAATGTTACATAGTTTGGTGTATTGCATGATTGATCATCACAATTAGGTACATTTGTGTTATGTATAAATTGGGTTATTAATTAAATGATAATTTCGGATATTTTGCTAATGTAATAAGTGATAATTTGAAACGATAATATATGCTAATTAATGATAAAATTTATAAGGGTAATTTCATGCTAAACAATATCTCTAATTTCGTCTGGTAACAGCAATTAATATGAAAGCTTTATTGAAGTCCAAGACAAAATTAACCTTTGCTTTTTTTTTTCTTGTTAAATTAAAAGAGTTAATAGCCAGTTCATCTATGTTATAATTATTATTAATTAGGTTAAAGACATAAAAGAAGTTTTTTTCTGGTTGACTTGTACTTTCACTTTTTAGAGATATGTTTATTAATTTAAAGACTAATAAACAGTAGCTTTAACTAAGAAATTTTTTTCAAAGAAATTAATGTTAACATGATTAGATCTTTAATTGGGGGCATTATTGTTATTAGGTCTATTGTTTTAAGTATTATTGTTTCTAGGAACTAGAGAAAGCAAGAAAATATTGTTGTAATCTTTTAAGAAATATCTAGTTAATTTACAGTAATAACATATTAATGGACCACAATTTTGTTGTCTTTAATATAGTAATTGCTGAAATTGATTAAAGTGTGGTTTAAATCTGAATCTTTATAGTTGTTAAGTTTCTCTGACTCCTTAAGCTAAAAGTTCTAGTAATCAAGCAAGATTGGCTGTAAGTTTATCTATTAATTGTTTATTTGGGTTTTGGGTTTAAGCAATAAAAAAAGTAGCAGCCATTTAAGAAGCAGAAGCCATAACAAGAGCAAAAGCAAAAACCAGAAGTGTAGATCCCAAATGTATCCTTTAGTTGTTTTCTATTTTCTGAACAAGTTTAATAGCCATATTTATAGTAGAGTTATTTTTTAAAGCTAAGAAAGGCCAAAAAGCATATGAAAAATCAGTTTTCAATTTTTTTGTAAAAAAATAAATTTTTTGGTTTTTTGTTTAGTTTTTTTTAGAGTTAACTTATTTGATAAATTTTTTGATTGCTTTGGCATATTTAGTTACAACTTTACTAGGATTTTGAATTCTTTTTTCTAATTTTATATATTACTTAAATATTAAGATTGGAGTTTTGAATTTATTTTCAAACTGAATAATAAAAGAAGTATTGTTTTCTTTAGCATTAATTGGTGTCTATTTAATAATTTTTTAGAGAGCATCAGCATTAGTTTTTTGTAAAAACCAGATAGCAAAAAAGTCTTGGAAATAGCCACCAATAATTTAAAATTTGTACTTATTATTATATTGGTTAACTATAACAGTTTTTTTAAAATTATCTAATTATTTAATTAAATCTTGTGTATTATTTTTGAATAATAATAATAAGGTATTGTTTTTTTGTCCTAAAACAATTTGTATACCTTGAAAAACAGCCAGGATGTTTGCTTGTATAGAGTTAACAGCCATTGATTTAGAAGTAACTGTTTGTGTAAAATGTTTTAATTTACTTGAAAAAAAATCAAAAACAAAAGCAGTTTGGTAACTTTTTTTTTCTGTTTTAAAAAAGGTTTTAGCTAATTGGTAGGCAGCAATCTAGATATAAATTTGGTAATTCAAATATTCAAAATTAGGAGACTGTTGTTTAAAAGTTGTTGAATATAAAAACTAATTAATACTGTTGTTTTTTTCTTTAGAAGTTTTTTCAAAATAAACTTGATCAGAGAAGTAGGTTGTATAAGCTGTGTAAGTTTCAGCTAAATGCTTATTCAGAAACCAGTTCCAAAAATTTTGGAATTGTTTACTGAATTGTTTTTCAAAAGAAAAGCAGATCAAGCAAAAAGACAGAGGATTAAGTACAATAAAATTTAAGTTGTTTTTGTTATGTACTGTAAAGTATTTTTCTGATTGTTATAACAAATATAAATAATTACCCATACAATAAGAAAATAAGTGAATTTTAACAACCTCACAGAAAACATCACTTTTATGTTACAGATTGAAGTAATAAGCTAATAGATAGCAAAGGAGAACATAATTGTAAAATAATAGAATTAATTAAAAAGAATTTAACTTCAAAGAGCAAATTAAATGAGTATGAATTTAATGTGCAAGATCAGTTTCATAAAATATCTCAGTTGCTATTTTTTTTAAAAGATAACTGGAAAATTTGAATATAAAAAATAGTTTATACTGTTAACAAATAATAATACACTGGTATAATTCTATGTTTTATGTTAGCATTCTTAAAATTTAATATCAGGTATTAGATGTACTTTTCAGTTATGTTTTATTCAATAATCTTTAAATATTACAATTATATGAGTTAAGAAAAGAGTAAATAAATGTCAACAAGTAATTTTTTATCTTAAAATGTTTAGATACTTAAAAGTAAGGAAAAAAAATAAGTAATAAGAAAAAAATTAAAATAATAGTTGTTATTTTATTTATTCTTAATTAATTACTACATTATTTTCTATATTTGAAAGACTCATTATTTATATAGCTATTTAAAAGTGGTTAATAATCAAGTCAATAATTAGGTTAACAATCAGATTATTGATCAAGTCAATAATTACTATCTAAAAATAAAGTGGCTAATTATATAATATCAAATATATATAATAACTAATAAAAACTATGGGTTTCAACTATAATAATATTAAAAAAACTAAGTTGTTTTTTAGTAAGTTTATTTTTAATTTTAAAAAAATTTTAAATAATATTATTAAAAAAATTAGTAAGCTAAATTTACTTTCAGTTTTTTTGTTTTAATATAATATTGTCTTAACTGGCTTAAATAATTGGTTATATATAAAATAATAATAATAATAATAATAAATAACAAATTTTTAAAAGCTATTTTATAAAACCAAAAATATATTTTAAAAAATATTTTAATATCTAAAAATTATTTAAAAAATTTAATTATTTTTTTTATTTAATTTAATAAACAAAGTTCAAACATAATTTAATATAATATATTAAATTAAATAAACCAAACTAAATATAAATTATGTGTTTTTTATATGTAATTAGTTATTTAAATCAATTAAGACAATATTATATTAAATCTATAAAAAAAATCTATTTTAAAAAAATATTTTATTTATAATAACAACTAAAATACTATTATTTTTAACAAAATTACTTAACCAAATAGCAGTTAAATTTGTATTAAATTTAATAAAGCCAAATTAATATTTCCAACTTAATATAAAGTTCATTGTTAAGTAGACCAATTTTACATTTTTTTATAAGATTAATATTAAAACTGTATTCAATTTTAATTGTTACTATATTTATAGAAAGCTAATCTACAGTTTTATCAAAAGCAAACATCTTATTTTGTATAGTACAAACCAAATTTTTAAGCTTTATATGTAAAACAAAAAAAGTATTTAAAAAATAATAATCAAAGTAATCAAGAAATTAATAAGTTTAATAATAAATTTAATTAGAACAGCTAAACTTGAAATTTAAGATTTTAAGAAATTTAATTTAAATTTAATAACAGAATTAACAGCAATACTACCAAAAAAACAGTAAAAAAAAATAAAAAATAAAAATCTTACTATAAGATTTTTTGTTAATAAAAAAAAATACAAAAAACGTAAAACTAATAGCAAACTTAACAAATAACTTAAAAAAAAAAGTAATAATACTTTGCAATCTTTAGATAAATAATTTAAGTTTTAATATTTGTAATAGTAATAATACTTGAAAATTTTCTACTAAATATAATATTTGTATAAAATACTAATTTTAATAATAACCAGATTTAAAAATTTACAAAACTTAAATATTATAACAAAGTATTAATAATAATAAAATTTAAAAAAATAAAAAATAAAGCAAATATAATTGCTAACTTAAAATATCAAATTATTAATTTCAAAAGCAGTATAATCAAAAAAAATTGACTAATTTGACTTTAAAAAAGTTTTTTAAATAATAATTTTTTTTAATTAAAAAAAGAAAAATCTAAACATTATTCTTTTTTATTAGCACAAACCAGTTATTAAAAGCAGTAAAAAGACTTAAAAATAATAACAACATATTATTACAAACCAGCAAATTTCAACTTAATAAAAGTAATAATATTAAAAATACTAAAAACATTTTTAATATTATTAGTAAATATATCAAAAAAAAATTATAAAATACAACAAAAATAAAAAGAAAAAAGCCAAAAGACATTACAGAAGATTTTACAATCTTAAGTATAATAAAAAAAAATTATTAATTAAAACTTTAATAATTACAACTAAAAAAGTTTTAAAAACAAAATCTATACAAAACAACTTAATATTGTCTTTTAAAACCAACTTGAATTTAACAAAACCAGACAAAAAATAAAACAAAAAAGCAACCAAAATCAACTTAATCTTAAAAATTGTACCAAATATTAGAGTAAAAATTACTTACTTAGAGAATTTTTAATAATTAAAAATTGTTTTTTAGACATTAATAAAAACAGTATTAGTAAATAAAAAAGAAAAAATTGATTTAGTTTTCATTTAATTAATCTAATTTTTATGATTTAGTAATTCAATAAAGTGTTTTATTTTTAAAACTGGCAATAATCTGCTAGAAAAAACCATATTTAGCAATATAATTAATGGCTAATTTTGGTTTATTTTAAAAAATATATTATTATTGCTGTTGTTATTATCAGTTAAAATTTAAAATATTATTTAGCATAAAATTATTTTATAATTCTTATTATTAATTAGGATATATTATTATTTCAATTTATCATTTATTATTTAATTAATAGCTCAATTTATATAGAACACAAATATAACTAAATTGTAATAATTAGATTATGTAATATATTAAACTATATAACATTTAAAATTTATTAAAATATTTAGTAATTTGATAAAATATTTAATAGTTTTTCAAAATAATCTATAATTTACAAAAATAACTTATAGTTTAACAAAATATATTTTTAATTTACCAAAATATTAAAAAAAATGCTAAATTATAATATAATACTACAATAAGTTGTATAAAAAAAGAGCTTTTTTTGAAAAAAATATATTTTAATTAAAATTAATATCATATTAAATATTTTTTTCCAAATTAACTCAAATAAAACTCATTTAAAAAAACATAAATTTTGAATTATTTTTGTTTTGAAATTAAATATTTTATACTAATATTTTGAATTAATTAGTTATTAATTTCCATAATTATTAATAATTTTTAGACTTGAATTTAAAACAACTTTCTTAACAACTTTCTTATTTTCTTTTTTTTAGTTAATTTTTTATTTTTATTTTTTATTTTTTTTATATTATTAAGTAATCTATAATTGAGATTTTTTGTAAAAAATTTGATTTTTATAGCAAAGTAATTACACATATTTTAAAGAACTTCTAAATAAAATTTTCTTGTAAAAAAAGTAACTTTTACTATAAAATAATTATATAAATAATTAACACAAAATTGCTATTTTATTATAATTCAACAATATATATAATTTAAAGTATAAAAACATACTTTAAAAGAGAAATTAATTTATTAGAAGTTTATTAACTTTTATTAACAATAAAATTAACAACAAAATAGCATTAATAATAATAATAAAAAATCAAAAAAATCTTTGGTAATATTGTTTATATTAAAAAAAATTAGTTATTATTAAAAAAATTTTATTTAAAATTTTATTTAAAATTATAAAAAAATTTAATATAATAATAACAAATACAAACAACTATTACTGTTTTTCTGACTTTTTAGTTTTTTTAATTATTTATAAAATAGTAATAGTAATATTAGTAATAAGAACAAAAAAAACCAGTTTGTTAATTGGCTTATTATTAAAAACTTTGTAACTCTTAGAAAGAATAAAAACAATATTGAAACTAACTTAAGTATGTTTTTTAAAAAAAACTTTAATTAAGAAAAAACTACTAGTTAAAGATAAAAAAAGGCTTTAAAAACTGTTTTTAACAGCTTTTTACTATTAATATTTAATATTGTAGTAATTTAATAAAAAATAAAAATACATTATAAAATTAATTTTGTTGTAAATTATTAATTTACTAAAAAAATAAAAAATAATACTAAATTTTATAATTAATTATTACTTAATAATTATAATTATTTAAATAAATAAATTACTTATAATAATAATTTTAATTAAAATATAATAATCTTAATTTAATAATTTAATTAATATTTTAGTTTGAATTTTAGCAGTCTTAAAATTACTAAGTTTAAAATTATATTATAAAAATGTTTTATAATAAATTATTGGTTATAAAACAAAAAATATATATAATATAAATTATAAAAATGTTTTTATATTAAGTATAATATTCTGAAATTATCAAATTATATATTTGTATTTTATTTATTTATTTATTTAATAAGTGCAGTCTAATCACTATCTAGTATACAGAAACAAATTAAGTAAATTAAACTAAATATAACTCATGTGTTTTCTACATGTAACTAGTTATTTGAGTTAATTAAGACAATACTACATATTTATAAGAATTTTTACACTATTGTTCAAACCAGAAAAAACAAACACAGTTTATACAAACCAAAACTGACAACAAAAGACTCAATAATACCAAGCAAACAAACCATTCTATTAGACAAAAAACTAGACAAACCACAAAACAGATTAAATACCATATTTATATTATTGACTAGTTTATTTTTTTTTTATGTCTGTCCTGAATTTAGATCTTAATAATCAAGACTGACTATAATGTTTATTAGCTAAATAGTAAACAAAATTAACTATCATTAATACTGCTTCCCTTCTATTTTCAAAAATACATGCTGTTTCATCAACTCATTTTCTAAAAACAAAACTCTTACACAAAACCATATACATGTTAACATCTAAAGCATTTGAATAAAAAGTGTATAATATTAAAGATGATAATAAAAAACAATTATTAACCAAAAATTTTTACAGTTCAGCATAACCAGAAAGAATATCAGAGTACACTAAAGCATTCTTAAAGCAAGTAAAAACATAATTAGACAGCTCTATATTATTATACATTAAGCACAAAATGCCCAAATAATTTTTATTATATAGTTTCTTATAAACAGTAACTGGCAGTTTTTTGTAAATAGTTTTTATTAAATATGTGCACAAAGCAGCCAATTTTTTATTGGTAAAACCAGCCAATATATAAGAGTCTGAATGCTAAACTAAAGCAATACTACTCCAATTTATGCACTGGATAAAAGAACTGTTCAAAATATTTACATTAGAACTTATTTTCTACTAAGCTTAATAAACAAACTGATAAATATCTTGAACAAAATGGTAAACATTGTTTAATATTACATAACCATTTGCCATAAAAATCTTTTTATAAATCTCAATAGGAAAAGCCAAGCATAACTGTATCACAATATAAGCATAAGTATTTGTCTAATTATTATTAATGTTTTTTAAATGGCTTTTTATTTTTATTCACTTTATGGAAATGTTTTTAAATCTTATCAAATTAACAATATAATGTCTTTTTATCTAACATCTGTTATGAAAATCAAACTAATAAAGTTTGTTTTTTATTAAACACACATTCAAAACCATTTGGTTATCTATATATAAAACCATTAAACAAGATGAAAAAACACACTTCAAGACCAAAGCAACTGCTTGCAATTCTGCCAGTGTTAAAAACAACAATCTGCACATCTTAATACTTACACTCATATCAATATCAAAAAAATAAGCTGCTGCTTTACTAGTCATCTTTTTCATATTCAGATCTATCAAGGAGCCATTAATGTAAACATTAATTATTTCAGTTTACACCTCATGCAAATGCTTACAAATACCAAAAAACTCAACCAAATGAAAAAAATCAGAACAAACTAAATTAAAAGCATAATTATTAAACTTTATAGGACAATTGTTTATATAAATTAGAGCCTTTTTAAACCACAATAGTACTGGATGTTTTGAATTCAATTTTTTCCAACATTAAAAAACTTTTAATTCATGACCATATCATGCTTATTCAACAAAATATCACCAAAAGCAAAACCAAAATGTTTCAAAAAATGTATTACATCAAAATAATAAGTATTTCTAATATTCTGAACATTGAAAAGTGGCCAGACCTACAAAACATACTATGTAAACCATTGGCCAAAGAAGTTTTGGTGTTCAAAAAAATTCTCACAACACCTACCAGGAAGTTATTTCTTGGGTTATATATTTATATATATTAAAAATATAGTATTAAACAAAAAGATGGTTTTTAATAGTTTTTTTTTGTAGTGTAAATAATTTGATTTAACTGTTAAAAAATTTAAAATTTTACAAAATTTTTATGTTTTGTTTTTTTAAAATAGATTTTTTGTATACTACTCTGGCAAAAAACTTGTATTTATATTATAGTTTAATAATACTTTTAAAACTTTTGAAATAATTTCAAAATTATAAATTTGTTTGTTATTTTGTTACTTTTTATTAAAAAAAATGCAATTGCTCAAAACAAATAAATTGAATATATTATATATTTAATTTGTTTTCTTGTTTAAAAAATTATTATTATTATTATTATTATTATTATTATTATTATTATTATTATTATTATTATTATATTATAAAGTAATTTAAACACAATAAATTAGATAATAAAAATTATTTTTATAAAAAATCAATTTAAGCAGCCAATAAAAGAATTTTTTTTAAAGTTATTATTACTGGTTTGTTTTTTTAATAAAAATTATTTTCTTACTTCAATTTTCTAATACTTTGAATTTTTTGTGTTACTCATATTATTTGATTTTTGTATTAAAATTATTAAAATATAATTTTGATTGTAATTTTCAGGTTTTCTTAATTGTAATATCAATCAAAGTATTGCTATAATTAATTGAATTCTTATATAAAAACACAAAATGCGAAATTATTTTATTTTTTTCTTTTGCACAATAATAAAATCTTTTTGTTTATACAATGTAAAAAGAGAAAAGTCAACAAATAAAAAAAAATTATTATTAACTTATGAAACCAAATCTTTCTTTACATATTATTATATTTAGGGAAATAATATTACAGTTAAGATATTTTTTATATATTATACGATATTATATTTTTAAATTTCACAAGAACAATATTTTTTTTTGTAACAAGCAGTTGATAATGCTAATGAGGTCCGCAATTTAAACCATGTGCAACCCATTTGGATCAGCCGATCACAACTGAATCACCATTGATAATGTTTCATTCCATAGTTCCCATGAAATGAATGGTATTGGATCTTTATGAATTTATAATTAAGCTTTTATCACAAACCAAAAGACTTTTAAAATGGCGGGAAACAAGAGAGTAATATCTGCTGGTAAAAAAATTACATTTATTAAGGAAGCTTTATAATCCAAATTGGAAAAGTTTAAACCGGTAAATTTTTTTTAAATTTTAAGTATACTGTATTGCTATAAATAAATTCTTGTTATAAGGATATCGGATAATGGAATTATTTAAAACTCAACAAGTTTTAAAATTTAAAATTACAATCGGGATCATTTCAAGAAATGCGAAATTATTTATTTCACATCTGAAGCTAACCGTCCTCAATCTAAAAATTCTAAATTGGTGCACATTATTAGTCTTAAACTTGGGAGATAATGAGGGGCTACTTTTGGATGATGGTTTTTAATATATGAAATAATAGATAAAAAGTTACCAAGTTATTGAAAAAAAAAAACGTGGGCGAATAACGTGGCAATAAAAGCATTAAAAACAAACAATAAAAACATATATATGTAAATAAATAAATAAATAAGTAAATAAATATTTATGTATCTATATATATATATATATATATATATATATTGTACCCTTTCATCAATGTTCCTAAAAGTTTAATGCACTCCGGACCAAATTTCATCCCTTTAATAAATGACAATAATTAAGAAAATTCTTTTTCTTTAATTGTTTTGCCTATCAACAGGGCTTTTAATCATTTATAAAGTTATAATACTATGGGGTCTTTGATCATTAATCGTCAATGCATCATATGATCATTACTGAATTTAAAATTTTTAACACAGTGAATTCTTTATGATATCTCCGCAAAAAAAAATTTTAAAGATAAATTTCAACCGTTGTCAATTTCAACAGTGATAAACTTTTTTTATTATTTATTTTTAATATAACATATTTATTGCATAAATTTAATCTTTTTATAAACTTTTTACAAAGCATTATTCATTAAAAATCTACTCATTTAATATACTATCCGCTGAAGTTTATTCTGCAGTGACAGGCATCACAAAAGAAACTATTATCACCAAACGGAATTTTTGAAATAGTTTATGGTCCAGATCCAGATATATATATATATATGATAATAATATTTATTAAATCCAATATGAAATTTGAAAGACCCCGTTCTTAACTATCATCAGTTCATCATTGTGTCGTTTTTTTTTACCAATAGAAAAATAAATAAATAAATAAAAAAAAACCGCGAACAAAATGCGTCTTTTTAAACCTACCGCTATTGTAATATCTTATTGACGTCAATTTCTATATTTTTGGTATGCCATATTCTCCCACCACTGCATTTGTTTCCAAACAAATAAGGTTTTAGTTTGTAGGTCCCTTTTTCACCTTTCTCTTTTTCCCCTTCTTTCTCTTCTATCCTTATTTTACTACTACTACTATTACTACTAATATTACTATTACTATTACTACTACCACCATCACCACTATAATCACTTTTTACCTTTAATCACTACCACTACCACTACCACTACCACTACCACTACCACTACTACTACTACTACTACTACTACTACTACTACTAACACTATTATTACTCCCATAATAACAGATAAATATTGTCTTTCTTTCTTCTATTCAAAAATTTATCTTTTTCTAGTAGTTCTTAAAAAAATATCAAAAAAAGTCTACATAGCTGGCTTTCTTTTCCAAACACTTTTGCTGCTGCTTCCACTACTGCTCTGGTTGGTCTAGTACCACCTTGGCACCTCCGTAATCGTAGGAAGTTTTTCTCTATTAACCTCTTCAAAAAAAATTCCCTTTCAACTTCATTCTTTTTTTTATAATCCTTTCCGCCTTACTTCGGCGGTGTATAAGTATCAGATTCCCTTTATTTTACCTCTCACTAAATGAGTTGTTTCCAACTCCTCGATCAGACAAACATTATTATAAACATAATCATAATAGATGGAACCTCCAATCACACTGATTAACGAGGTTGTGGAAAATAAAACTACCTCGCCCTCTTTACATACCTCCACTATCACAACCTCTACCACTAATAATAATAACCATTTACCCCAATTACTACCGCCAAGACTTTCACCGAATATCTCTTCGTATGAATTAAATAAAGACCGTCATGAACCTTTTTACTCTCAACGGGACGACAATGCCTTCTCTCTACCCAAAAAAACTATGAACATTCTTAATAAAAAAAAGAAAAATCAAATTCAGGACAATAGCATCGTTGAAACTTTTAAAGAAGAGTTTTCTTCTGGAAACCTCAAAAAACCTTTAGAACCCTTGTCACAGCAACCTTCCTACTCAACACAATTACTACCACCACCACCACCACCACAACTCCCTTTCCCAAAAATCTCCCCTGTCTCTATGGAACCTCGTAATTTATCAATATCTCAAGAAACCGAAATTTTGACCACAATTTCTGAATCAAATTTGGAAAACCATTCTTTAATACCCATTACGATATCGAACAACAGAAGTTCATCGTCTGTGGTTGTAACCACTTCTTTCTCTTGCTCCTCAACCAACAAACAAAAAGAATTGTCAAGAAAAAAGAACATAACTTTATCGTTATCATCAAACGAGGGGGAAAATAATCTAATCGAAGTAGAGAGAGAGAAGCTGGAGAGGGAAAAGAAGACGGAGGAGGAGGAAGCAGAGAAGGAGAATAACAGTTCTGTGGCAAAAAGTCGTGTAAATAGTATTAATAATAATATTAATAATAATTATAATAATAATAGTAGTAATAATAATAGAGACGCTAATCATAGACTGATTGAAAAAGATAGCAATATCCCACACAAAAATCAAAATAACAAAATTAACAAATATTTTCAACATATAGCAGAAGAAAGTGAAAGTGAGAATGAAGAGGTGGCAAAGGAAGTTCAAGAGGAAAAAAAAAATTATTCCACATTAATTAAAACTAATGTTATTAGGACTACTCCCATAAATTTTGGTTCCAGCTCCCTTTTTGTTGAGATACCTACTGGTGGTAATTGCAACGATATTTTAAATAATATTCTTCCATCAACATCGTCACCTTCTTTTGCCCCCATTCATTCCGACAAATCCATACTGGGTGATTACTATAGCCCTATTAAAGAAGCTCCTACTTTGATATCGGTTTCTCAAACCCCGACAACACTTTTGATGGCTGGTGATCGTTACCCAACTGTAATAACCCCTTTAAAAAATATAAAAGATCTCATTAGAGGTGGTATACCCCTTTCTCGGGAAACTCGATTTCCTAGTTCCGGTGCATATTTTGCTGGAAAGAGTGGACCAATGGGAGATATAAGTGGGAGATTATCACCGAGCAAAAGGGTAAATCACATTTTTTTACATATTAATCATTAGCTCTTGATAGTTTTTTATTCAAAAGTTCAGTTTAATAGTAAAAATTTTCACAAACTTATCTTATTGTTCTCATTATATAAGGACCCTTATCTCCAAAGAATTGTTTTTTCTTTTTATCAAAAAATATCTTACAAATTTTATCAATTTTCAAATCAAAAATCTTGCTCGTACCTTCGATTGCTATTAGCCGAGATTTTTTCCACCAACTTCAAATAGAAACGTAAAATGTCCAACACCAATAATCGACACAGCTCGCCAAGAAAAATATCCAAAAAAGATTACAGAAGGTTGGCCTACCTCACCGCGTCGCATGAAATTGGCAAGTCCTCGCTTTAAATCTTTAATGGATTTAATGGAGGAAGGGCCTGAGAATCCTGATCAGGTATTTTCGTTGTAATATGTCAACACTATAAATAATCCCATAACTCCCTTAAGATAAATCGATTCAATAGTTGATCTTGACCATTCCTCATTCATTAGGTAAATGTAACTGCGAAACCTGGAACCAATTTGAAACCCAACGACATAATCACTCCTCAACCGCAAAAGAACCTATCAGAATTTGAAAATTCCCTTATCGAACAAGAAAAAACAATACCATCCTCATCTGGATTGGATACTTTAAAAGAGGATGGAAAAAAGGATGATTTTCAGCAAGAACAAAATAAAGTGGGTCAAGAACAAGAACCACCGGCTGATTCTGATGATGATGATGATAAAGAAAAGAATGATTTATCAAGAAACTTTCATTTTTCAAAATCTGCCTCTCTCAAAGACATTTTAAAAACACCCACCAGAGGCAGAGGCTCACGGTCTAGTGGAAGGCATCTATTTCTTGGTTTTAGTGCAAGAACATCAAGTATTGATAATTCGAAAGAAAATTCACCTTCCTATCCATTCAAGGATGAAAGTTCAGGGGATGACAGCACGACAAAATCGATGGGGCCTATTTCAGAGGAGGAGGAGGAGGAGGAGGATGAAGAGGAAGAGGAAGAGGATGAGGATAAGGGGAAGGGAGATGATGATGATGGGAAAGAAGGTGGCAGTGAAAAAAGTAAAAAACCAGAAAAGGAACAAGGCAAGCAAAGATCATTGAGAACAATAAAATCAAAATCAAGAAGCGAAAGACGAATTTCTGGTTCTTTTATGCCGTTAGGAGAAATAAGTGAGTTAGGGGAGGAAGATGATGAGGAGGAAGATTCAACACTTGATATTAAATCTTCACCATTGCAACCTAACCAGACCAATGAAATTACACAGAACCTCGGATTTAACCGAATACGAAAGCTCGGCAATCCTTCAAATACTTCTAAAAATTATCAACAAGGAGATTCACGGATTGAACCTAACATAGTATCATCGAGTGATAGCAGTTTTCCTGGCTCTTTATCCACACTACAATCAAGACGTATGCCTCAATCTAACGTGTTAACCTTAAAGAACTCTGGAAAACTGATGATTATATCAGAAACGGAAGATGAGGAAGATGAGGAAGAGGAAGGTCTTGAATCTTCAGACAATACAAGTGTTCAACCAATATCTGAAACATCTCTACATTATCAATCAGACGCAACATCAGCTCCAATTACCCCAAGTTCACCGGCATTTTTTTCCACATCAAACCCTGGTAACCCCATGGCAACGACGCAAATCTCTACCTCCTTTTCAAAAAAATTATGGAAATGGCCGAAGAGACCATTTAGTCCTGCTCGAGATAAATTTCATGAATTTTCTTATAATCCTGATGACGACCCTTCTGAACATATAGGAAAAGTCGAGAACCACTGGAGTAAAAAGACTTTGGGTCAGTTCAGACAATTTCACAAACGTTACACTCCAAGTATACTGAGTAAAGGGTTTGATTCGACTTCTAATAGTCCTTTAAAAGAATCATCTACTGCATTACTGGGATCCCCGATCAGCGATCTAGTGGATAAAAAATCACCAATTACTCCCGTAATCACAGAAGAATTATCGACTATTACAGAGGAGGAAGATGAAGATATTGGGGTATGGTCAAGTGAGGAGGTTGATTTGACAGATTCTGGAAAGGAAGATAAGAAATCTATTCCAGTCTCGCCTTCAATACCGATTAATCCCTCACATATTGAGGAATTGCAAGAACCACAAGGAATGAAAGTTTCCCCCGAACATTTGACAATCGTTGGTGGTACATCAGTGCATAGGGAGCTTTCGCCAAATTCATCCACCGCATCATTAGCATTGCGAAGCAATCCACATAGCTCTTCACTTGCCAAACACAACGCCAAACCATTATTTGAGACTACCTTTACAATTTCTAACATGACTGATAATCCTTTACGTTACGAGATTCTTTGGCCAGCGTTCAGATTTGATGTATCCCCTGCTTACGGGATTGTTCAAGCAAAGGGTGTAACAGTAGTAAAGATATCGGTTTTAATGAAACATTTGACTGTCGGATCAAAACGGGAGGAAGCTAGAGATCCAAAAAGATTGATAGGTATGCTCAAAGGTTCCGTAGGAAATACTGAAGGAAAGCCTTTAATGGGACGAACCAGAATACTGGTTTTATGCGAGAATGGAGAACGAAAGGAAGTACTAGTTGATATACTGCAAGTCAAGAAAAAGGGTAAAGGAGAATTGGAACCTCTTGGAACTTCAAAATATGGAAAGGCTAGCCAAAGTGAAACCTTCATGAGTAGGCTAAGTAAAACTGGGGGCAAAAGCAATTTTTTCGAAGATATATTTAGAACATCTAAATCGCGGACAGCTCGGAAGAAAGAAGAGGATAAAGCATCATCAAACAGCACTGGAAGTAGGAATAAAGGAAAAGAATCTGCTGTTAGGTCGTCTTCACAAAACAGTAGCAACAGCAATTTCGCTTCGACTAGTAGATACTCCCCACCATTAAGAAGAAGTGGGCCAGCTAGTCGTAACACCAGCCCTGATGGCAATAAGCTTATCAACACACGGAAAACTTTCTCACTTTCCTCAAATCGTAATAGTCGACCAAGTACTCCGGATAGAACATCATTCAGCATTGATCAACATCTTACAACCTCACCACAACCTATAATATCTGGTGCACGTGTTTCTTCTGATGAATCAAGGCAACTCGTACAACGTAAAAATCATGTCGAACATGAAATTCTTGAGAATGTTAGTTGTCCAGTCACTACCATCCGTGAAACCAATAGTGTAGTTTTTCCTATACGCAATCCTACCAATAAACCTATATCTTGGCAACTTACTACTGCCACAACTCCCTTCCTTAAAAAATCAGAATCTTCTTCACAGCAAAAAATTACTGACGAAGTTTTTTTAATAACAAAAACTCACGGATTTCTGCGACCTGGCCACTTAGAACGTGTGGATGTGAGTTTTCGTCCTTTGTTCGTAGGAAGTTATGTTCAAAATTTTACGCTGGAATATTCCTTGAATTCAGAAGTAATTAGTGGTGCATCTTTAAGAATACAAGGAGAAGGAAAACCGGATAATTCAACAGCAATTAACAATGAAAGACGGAGGGGTGTAAGAGACTTTGAGGTATCTGAAAAGGAAGTTCATATAGTTGCTACTAGGGTTGGTAGAAGAAGATCTGTTCGAATAAAAATAGGTAATCCTTCAAATCAATCAATAAGAATTCGGTGTAAATGCGAGGTAGTGACTGGAGCAGGAGGACCTACTGTTTTGTTTATCCCCGTCTCTAGTGTTTCAATCAACCCAAAAGCGTTTAAAATATTACCGGTGCACTTTCAACCAAAAGAAATGGGCGAGATTCGAGGGATTGTTAAACTTCAAGCGGTGGGAAAATCAGAGGTCAAATCAGAGGTTAAAATTGATGTCATAGCAGATGGTGTTCTTGATGTCGGATCTTCTGTCGATTATGGAACGTGATTTTTTTTAGCTTCTTAAATCATAAAAACACCCTTGGATTGATAATCTAGAGAATGAGGACTCAAGGAATTAGTGGATTGGTTTGATAAGGAATTTTTGGCTATTGCACCACAATCTTTATCTTATCAACGGACGCTTATCAGTCCTTTCTTGTTCCCTCGATACATCCTTTTGCAGTCTTTTCATCATCAAATTCATCAAATCTTTCTTTCGTCACTTCATATCATGAATTTCGAACTTAAACATTTCCACTCTTTTTGCTCCCTTATTGGGATTTTCTCAATAGCAATTAAAACTATTTTTGACAAAAAATATCAAATGGCAAATTTCTGTTCGTTAATATTTATTTATTCCTCGAGGATTAGGAGGCAGATCAAAGCCTTCCAAAAAAAACATTTTATTAGCCGATAATAACTAAACTTAAAAATGGTTTTTACTCAGGACTATATTTTTTTATTTTTCTATTCCCTCACTAGGGGGGAGCTCTGGACTTAAAATATATTGTGATTTGGGTCAAATTCATTTTTTTCTTCATTTTTTTTGGTCTTTTGGCGGAGATTTCAACGGTGACTTCGAACAGCTTTTCTAAATTACAAACATTGATCAATGCGTCACGTGAATAACGGACTTTGGATTTTTATGTATAATATCATACTTTAAAAGACTTTCTTAACAATAAATGTGCGCGCGGAATTTATTTAACATATTAGTAATATAATAGGTAATTTATAATCAATGAAATGGTGAACTAAAAAAAAGAAATTTATGCACACTTTAATCAACCAATAAACTTATTTATTACCAAATGAAAAAATTGTGCGAAAGTTTCATTATTATTATCCAACTACGACTTTTATAAGTGTGGTAAGAGCAGCTTATGACAAACCAGTAATGTATTAAACATTATAAATGAAATTTTAATCAATAATATAGTTTAAATCTGTAGAGATTATAAATAAGTTAACACATAATTATTTTTTATATTATTATATAAATATAAATTATTTAACTTATTCTTAAAATTACCAAAATTCTTTAAAAACAAAAATGTAAATAACCAAAATATTAACAAACTTAATTATTAAATTTATTAATTAAGTTAAGCTTAATAATTTAATTTTCAAAGTATTTAATTTGAAATTAAGATTATTTTTAATAATATATAGCACAAAAAACAACAGACTAATAAATCAAATAACTAAAAAACTTAAACAAACAAAAAATAATAATTTATAATTAAAACCCAAAAGTTTTTTTATTAAATACAGTATTTTTATAAAATACTAGTTTTATAACAGTTTTACAAATAATTTTTAATACTTTTATTATTATTATTATTATTATTATTATTATTATTATTATTATTATTATTATTATTATTATTATTATTATTATTATTATTATTATTATTATTATTATTATTATTATTGTTATTATTATTATTATTATTATTATTATTATTATTATTATTATTATTATTATTATTATTATTATTATTGTTATTATTATTATTATTATTATTATTATTATTATTATTGTTGTTGTTGTTATTGTTATTATTATTATTATTATTATTATTATTTAATAAATAAAGCTTAATTACTATTTAATATAATACAATAATTATGTATTCTAAATTAAATGTGAATTATGTACTTTTTATATATAATTAGCTATTTAGATTAATTAAAACAACACTATATCTTTATTTTAACAGTAATATTATTACTAATATTACAAAAAAACAAATATTACAATTATAATTTGTAATATATATCTAAGTTTTTACTTAAACCAAGTAATTTAACAATATTATAAATAAAAAACAGTTTATTATTGTTTTTTTATTATTGTTACGAGTTGGAGTAACAAGCTAATAAATAGCAAAAGAGAACAAAATTGTAGGATAATAGAATTTAATCAAAAAAAATTTAACTTCAAGAAGTAAATTAAATAAATATGGATTTAATATGCAAAATCAGTCTTATAAAATATTTTAATTACTAATATTTTCAAAGAATAACTGAGAAATTTAAAGGTAAAGAAATAGTTTGTACTGTTAACAAATAATAACACACTGATATAATTGTATGCCTTATATCAGTATTCTTAGAATTCAATATCAGATATTAAATATACTCTTTAGTTATATTTTAGTTAATAATCTTTAAATGCTACAATTATACAAATTAGAAAAAAAGTAGATAAATGTCAACAAATAATCTTTTATGTTAAGATATTTAAATACTTAAAAGTAAAAAAAATAAGTAATAAGAAAAAAATTGAAATAATAGTTGTTATTTTATTTATTTTTAATTAATTGTTATATTATTTTCTATATCTAAAAGACTTATTACTTATATAGATATTAAAAGTAATCAATAATTAAGTTAACAACTAGTCAATAATCAGGTTAATAATCAAATTAACAATCAAGTTATTAATTAAATCAATAATTACTATCTAAAAATAAGGTGACTAATTATATGACATCAGTGGCTAATACATATAATAACTAATAAATACTATAAATTTCAATCATAATATTATTCTCTCTAAAGAGATTGAACTCCAGCAAAATTAAGCTATTCATAAGATATTCTATTTAAAGAGTTTTGTTTAGCTTAAAGCTAACTAGTTTGTTAAAGTTTTTTATGAATAAAGTATATAATACCTAAGATAAAATAAGTTTTATATTTAAGAGATCAAATTTTTGAATAAGAGTTTTGGTTCTTTTTATAATAATCAAAATTCTTGGAACATCTAATCATATAATGCCTAAAATTTCTATTTGTATCTCTGAAGTTGTTTTTTTTATAAGTTTTATGTCTTTTATAATTTTATTAAAACAACTATAGAGTTTTAGTTGTCTTTCATATGACAAGTTTTTGTCTATAAATAAGATTTCTGGAATTGTTTTTTCAATTATGCTAAAAAGTAAGAATATCACTATTATTATACTTTTTAATAGATATTTATCTATTTTGTTACCAAATTTTTCATTTTTAGTAATGGTTTTTTTTGGTTTAATAACAATATAAGTTCTATTATTATTAGTTATAATAGTTTGTTTTTTAATAATTAAAGTAACATTTGAATAATTTTTAATCTAATACGTATGAAGAGATAGAAAGCATTTTGAATATTTTGATCCAAAAAATAATTATTTATATTGATTAAAAATATCTCTGTTTTGAAAATAGTGCATTTATTTATATTTGATTTTGTTGATCATTTGAATTGGTATTATTACAACAGATAATCAATCAGGTTGTTTGTAATATTTTTTGAGTTGTATTATAAACAAAGTAATTATTAAAGATTGTTCTATATTGATCTTATAGGATATATGAACTGTTGTTTAAAACTTTGTTGACTAAAAAAAATTCTTTCTACTGGTTAGAAAACTTATCACCATAGACATTGTTTTTGTTTAAACAATATTCCATAACTAAGTTACCAATACTTAAAGAAAATGTTTTATAGATTTTTTTCTTCTTAAGTTTTTTTTGAAACTGTTTTATCTTTTCAAAGACAATTATTTGTGCCTCTATTAAGGAGTCAAGAATGATACCAAGTTTTTTTTGCAAAATGTCTTTATAATTTCTTATTGTTATTTTTTTAAAAAGTATTGTTTCAATGTCAATTTTTATTGATAGAGTTGCTATTTGTTTATAGAACAAATAAAAAGATTTATAACTTGTTATGTTATAATTTACAATCTTGTAAGCAAACAAAGCTGAGAGCAAAACTTTGTTCTATAGGTTTGTTTTTTTTACTGGTTTTGGTTAGAGTTTCACATAGTGTTTTATTAAAATATTCTATTAAGCAATTGGGTTAAAAATAATAAAAAGAAGAGAGTTTATAATATATTTCTATTTTTCTACAAAATTTTTTAACCAGTGTATTAAAAAAAGCTTTTTTTTTATTAGATAAAAATTGTTTAGAACAGCTATAGTAACAAATTATATTTTTATAAATAAAATTGGCTATTAAAACTGCTGTTTAGTCTACTTTATTAAATAGTTAGTAGTTGTGATAATATATTTGTTGTCATCAAAAGTTATTATTAAAAATACAACAACATCTATACCAATTCTGTTAAATAGTTAATTAACAGAGATTGGATGAATATTTTTTTTGTGATTGGATTTTCTTTTTTTTTGGCAAATATTACAGATTTTAATGTATTCAGCAATATTTTTTTCCAAAGTAGGCCAATAATAGTGAGCTAAAATTTTCTGAATTGTTTTTGTTTTTTTAAAGTGTCTAGCTAATAAATCAGTATATATATTATATATTACAATTTCTTTTTTCAAATCTGATAATTTTTTGAAGACAGTCAAAATCTTTTCTGTTTCTTTTGTATAATTGGTTCTGATAAATTAAATAAAAATTTAATTGTTTGCACAAATGTTTTTTTTGCTGTTAATTGTATTCTGGTAAATATTGTTTTTTACCCAAAAATTCAATTAGTACAGAGTAGTTGTCCAAGTCTATTATTGTGTTTGGTTAAAGAGGAGTTACTAATAATTAGGTTGATTTGGTTTATAAAGGTTGTATTATTACTGGGTAGTAAGTTTGAAAAGAGCATTGGCATTTTGATAATTTGCTTTTTTGTAATGTTAAATGTTATAATCAAATTTATTCAAGTAGAATATCCAGCAAGTTATCTGTTTGTGTTTCAGTTTTTTTTTGTTGTGCAGCCAAATCAAAACTTGGTGATTTGTTATTACTAAGAATTTTATACCAAGAAAATATTTATTTCAGTAACTAGTAACTCAAACTACTGCTAAGCATTATTGTTTAGTAACAAAATAGTTTTGTTTTGCTAATAAAAATGTTTTACTTGTATATATTATAGTATATTCTTTGTCATTTTTATTTTTTTGTGAAAAAACAGTACCAAGTCTATAATTGGATGCATTAATATAAAAAATAAAAGATTGATTCAGATTAGGTTGCATAAGAATAGGTTTTGTAATCAAATTTTTTTTTTAAAGTTTCAAATGTTTTTTGTTAATATGTACTTTAGTAATAATTAACAGTTTTCTTAAGTAGCTAATTGAAAGAAAAACAATTTTGAAGAAATCCTTGATGAATTTACAATAATTAGAGGCCAATTCAAAGAAAAAGTATAGTTTATGAACATTTAATATTCTGAACTTTTTCAATTTTGGCTGAATTAGAGAAGATTTTATCTTTTGTAATAAAATAACTAAGAAACTAGGTAGATTAACATTCAAAAAAAAATTTGATAAGATTAATTTTGAGGCCAGCATTTCTAAAAAGATCAAAAATCTTTTGTAAATGTTCAAAATATTTATCTCAGGTTTTTGAATATACTATTATGTTATTCAAATAAACTAGAACAAAGTTTTCTTTTATTGATTTAAATACTTTGTCTATTAAACATTGAAAAATGGAAAGAGTATTGGTAAGACCAAAAGACATAACTGTAAATTTGTAAGTGTTATACTTGATAATAAAGACAGTTTTTTTTGAATTCATCTCTATTTGCCAAAATCCAACAATTAAATTAATGATTAAAAAGAAAATAGTACTATTGAATTGGTCTAATATTGTATTAATTTTAAGAAATAAATACATGGTTTTTTTAATAATAGTATTTAATTAGTATTAATTAATACAAAAGTGTAGGATTTCACTTTTCTTAAATATTACTACAACTGAAAATGTCTATTTGCTCTTGGTTTTTTGTATAAATCCAAGATTTTTTATCCAATTTATTTATTTCTTGATGAATTTATTATTGTGTTAATTGAATTAATATGGCTTTAAGTAAATGGGGTAAGTTTTTTTGGTGGTAATAGTATATTGTATTACATAAGTATGTCCAGAAGTATCATTTTCTATTAAGATAATTGGGCTGTTTTTAGCCAGTAGATTTTTAATGTCTATTTTTTTTTCTTTTAGAAAAAATTTTCTTTGCTTTATTATTAATAATTGTATTTCTGGTGGTTTATTCTCAAAGAACATTTGTATTTTTTTTATCTTTTTTTTGGTATTAAGCTAATAAATGCTCAATTTTTGTAATATATTAAATAGAATTTGTATTTATCACTAGGAAAATACAGAAATTTATCACACTAATACTAGGCATAAGGATCATATTACCAATAACTGTATTTGGTTTTCTTGCTGGGTTTTCAGTTAAAAATTTTTTTGAGCATATTATAATAAGGCCAACAGATTATTTTGCCATTTACAATAATTCTTTTTTTGTTTGTTTTAATATTATTCAGTGGTTTGCTATTGCTAGTGAGGATAGTATATGTGAATTTAGCAGTTTTTTTTTTTTTTTTTTCATTTTCTTTATCATCTGATTTATCTGATTGTTTTTCTTCTTGATTTTGCTTGGGTGCTGAAGGAGTTGTCTAATAGCAATATTTAACTATAATAGGCTTTTTATCACATTTAATGGTTAATTTGTACAATTTATAATCAAATAATGCTTTTGTTTTCTTAAGTCATTGTTATCAATAGAATTTTAGCTATTAAATAACATGAAATTACCCTTATAATTCTTATTATTAATTAGCATATATTATTATTAATTCAAGTATTACTTATTATTTAATCAAATTATCAAATATTATTATTTAATTAATAATCCAATTTGTATTATAGAAATTAAAATGATCAAATTACACAATATTTCGAACCATTTAATATTCAAAAATTTGCCAAAATAATTGATAATTTACTGAAATAATTAATAGTTTGCAAAAATAACTCATAATTTATTAAAATATATCTTTAATTTACTGAAATAATAGTAAAGAAAAAAGTACAAGTTCAAAAACTAGTATTATAACAAATTGTATAAAAGAAGAACTTCACTCTTTGAGAAAATATATTTTACTTTAAATCTATCTTTCTTAAAATTATCTTTACAAATCAAATAAAAATAAAAATTTAAAAATTTAAATCCTTAATTATTATGCTTGAAATTTTCTTAAACACAACTAATATTTTGAAATTAATTAGCTACCAATTTCAATAAAACATTAATTATTCCAAACCTGGACCAGAATTGATTCTTTTAACAAAATTCTATTTTCTTTACATTTTTTTTATTTTTTTTTATTTTTTTTATTATAATTATTAAAATAGTCTAGATATAAGATTTCTGTAAAGAAATTAACTTTTATAGCAAAGTAACTATACATTTTTAGTAAGCTTCTAGATAAGCAATTCTTGAGAAAGAGTTGATATTTACTACAATATAACTACATAAAATAACTGGCATAGAATTGGTCATTCTATATATAACTCTAACAGTTTAAATTATAAGAGATAATTTGAAGATAAATTCAGTTATCAAAAATTTATTAGCTTTCAGAAAATGTGAATTAACAACAAATAAGCACTAACAACATTTAAGAAAAGAGACCAAAAACCTCTGATAACAGTGTGTTCAATGTAGATGGCTTTTGTGTTATTTATTTTTAATTAAAAAATGATTTATTGTCCAAGATTTCAATTTACATTAATAGTTCTGTTAAAAATTTTGAGTCTTCTAATATAATTGGTGATGCTGTTGCTTACTTTTCTAATCTAGATTTGGGCATAAAAGTAAAAGTTTATGGTTTGCTTTTGTCAACTTTGGCTAAGTTGCAGGCCATGGTATTGGCTTTTGAGTGTGTTTTAGTTTTTTTTAATATTATGATTTTTTCTGATAATTAGATTTCTATAGATATATGTTGTTATTTATAGAAATAAGAAATTATAATAATAGATAAAATAACCAATCAAAAATAGACATAGTAAAATGAAAAATTTCAGGATTTTTCTCAAGAAATTACAGGATTCTTTTTAAGGAATTGTAGAATTTCAGAATTCTCTTAAAGAATTGTAAAATTCTCCAAAAATCTTATATAACACTAATTATGTATATATAGTGAAAGTGTTAAAAACAAAAAAGTATTCAGATTTCAATAAAATTCAAAACCCCAATACTATTTCTTCAAAAGAGAGTTTTTAATAACTTGAAGTGGAAACTCATCAATATTAATAAAATATATAATTATTATCCAATCTATATTATTATTACTTAATTAAAAATATTAATTACTTTTTAATTATTAATACTCCATGTTGATAAAATTCAATACTTAACTATATTAGACTAATAGCTCTTGATTATGGTTATTGATAGAATATTAATTTATTATTTTCTTTTATTTTTTTTATTTTTTTATTTTCTTTTGTTGTGTTGATTTACTAATGGAATAAAAAGATTAAATGCTAAGCAATTAATGTCTATAGAACTGGTAAAAGACCCAAAAATAATGATAAACAATTCGGAATTTGAGAATAGCTTATTAGAAAACCAACCACCAAGTTGAGAAAGAAATTAATGAAATAAAATATTTCAGGAGACTACAAACACCAAAGCATATCAACTTAAGGGTTGGGAAAAAAACTAGAAACATCACCAAAGAATATTATTATTGAATCTCTGTTTATTATACAAAAAACTCAACCAAAACCTTCAGATACCAAAACTTTCAGATTTACCAACATTATTTAGCTATTGAGTACCAAATTACAGGTTTGTTATTTGTTTTAAACCACCCAAATAATTATCTGTAACAATAGTAAGTAATAAAGTATTTTAATTGTTGTTTTATATTATTTTGTTCTTTTTAAGATAATTTCTTCTTAAACTGTTGAATATTAATATAATGTTAAAGTTGTTGATATTTTTGTGTGTTTATCTTTTGTTATAATGTTTTTAAATTTGTCTTATTTGCAACAAACTGTCAGTATTTTTATTTTTTTTTTATTTTTATAATGTATGATATAATTAAATAGTAATAATTCTATTTTTTATCTTGAATGGTAATCATCTCCAAATTTTTGTTTCTGAATTAATGTCAATTCTTTGTGATCAATATACACATCAAATTTTTGACTCAAATATTTCTTCTATTTAATAACAGTCTAATAAATAGCCAAATGTTTTAATGCTGGAGTTCTATAGTTCTTTTTAGCTAAACTTAAGCTTTAGCTAGCATATGTTACTGGGTGTTTTCTGCTATCTGGTTTTTTTTGTAATAGTACAGTTTCCAATGTTTAATCTAATGCATTAGTGATAATAATAAATGGCTTGCTGTAATCTGAATAAATCAGTACTGGTGCTTTAATAAGCTTTTTTTTTAAGATGTCAAAAGCTTTTTGTTAAGTTTTAGTCCATTCATATTTCACATTCTTTGTTTGGAGCTGGTAAAATGGTTAAGCCAGTTTGGAGAAGTTCTAAATAAAGCAGCAGTAATATCCAGCAAATTCCAAAAATGTTTTTAATTCTATGAGATTTGTTGGTACTAGAAAGTTCTTGACAATTTTAATCTTATTTAAATCCATTTTGATGCCATCTTTGCTTATAATATGTCTCAAAAATTTTAGTTCAGTTTTATTAAAGAAACATTTTGTAGCATTCAACTTTAATTTAGCTTTTCTTAGTCTTTTAAACACTTATTAAAGATAATAAAGATGATTATTAAATGTTTTTAAGAATACATTAGTGTTATCCAAGTAGACTACTACTGATTTTTATAGTAATTCTAATATATATGATTTCCATTAGCCATTGAAAGATAGCTGAAGCATTTATTAAGCCAAAAAACATAATGTTAAATTCAAAGTTCTTTTTTCTGGTTGTGAATACTGTCTTCTTTTTATTAGCTGGATTTATGGCTACTTGCTAGTAACTACTGTCTAGATCCAATATTGAAAACCATTTCTTTTTTTCAAATACATCAAATAATTCTTGAATTCATGAAGTTAGATAACTGTCTCCATGAGTTATACTGTTAAGTTTTTTATAATCTACACAAAGTGAATTTTCATTTTTCTTCAAACTAATATTACTGGTAATGACCATAGACTTATTGATAGTTGAATTAATCTATTGTTTAACATTCTGTTAATTTCTTGTTGAATAATTTTATGGCTTGCTAGTAGTACTTGATATGCTCATTGTTTGATTAACATAGTATTTACAGTTTTGATCTGATATTAGATGATGTTAGTTCTGCCAAATTTGTTTTTACTAGCAAAAATATTAGTGAAATTGTTGAGTAGTATTTTGAGCTGCATATGTTAAAGCAGATTTAAGTTTCCCAAGTTTATTTGGTTCAATTGTTTTGGTTAAAGCAAATAACATTCTTTTTATCTGTATATGATTTGTAATATAATATTCACATATTTGCACAATTGTGAAAAATCTGGAATAATGTTTGGTAGTTGGTCCTTAACTTTAGTGTTCAAATATCTGACAGTAATTTTACTTGGTATTTCAATGGTGTTTTCAGTTGTGTTGTAGATGGAGATTTTAATGTGTTTATTGTTTTTGGCCAATATGTAGAAATTGGTGATTCCAATCTTTTCTGATTCACAAATAGTTGGTTCTACTTCAAAAATCTGGAACTGGTTCCTTATTTTTCTCTCTATTATTAACATATACTGGTCATATAGTGGAATAAAAATTGATTAATAGGTAAAGATAATTTTTCTCTTATTAATTGCTTTTTTTTCTGTTATATTAATTGATATGTTTATTCTACTTATTGATCCGAATCTATTTTTTTTTTGGTTGTAATCTCTAATTCTTTTCTTATTTCTACTAGCACTAATTGAGCTATTTTTACCAAAAGTAAGAATATTGCTTATGTTATCTTTTCATTTGGTTCAATTATATATGATTTTTCTGAATTATTTTGTAGCATTGCAATGATATTTTCTACATATTCTGCATTAATTATTTCTTTTCTGATAGTAATCTCTTTTTTTGTTAAATTAGATCTAGATGCTAACTGAACTATTGTTGTTGCCAGAATTTCCAGTGCTATTTTTAGATCAATGCTGATGTGTAAATATAGTTCTAATTTGATGACTGTTTTTTCCAAATATCTGAGATCAAACTCTGCATCAGTATTCTGTGTATATTCTGACATAATATCTTCCTCATTACACTGAATCATTTTAGTTCCTGCTCTATCAACAAATCTGGAAGTATAATATATTGTTTAAAATTATAATCGGAGTTTGAATTATTGTTATTATTACCATAGTAAACAGAGTTGAAACCATTTTTGTTGTCATAATCAGAGTTTAAATTGCAATTGATTTTCAATTTTGATTTTGCTATGCATTTGCTGATTAGTTCTTTATCTTTAAAAATTAAATAAATCATGTATAGTGATAGATTATAGATAAGATCACAATAATCACAATATTTAAAGTTACTGAAAATTAAGCAATATTTACACAGTTTTGTATTTAGCTGTTCCAATACTGCTCTTGTTTTTTTTGAGTGCTAGATCTTAATAATGTTTATAGAATTGTTTTGAATTGCTTAAAATATTAAAAAATGCATCTAATTTGGGAATAAAAATGATTTCAACTGGTTTTAGTAAGTTGTTTTTGATTACTAATATTTTATTGGGTGAAGCATTTTTGATTTTGGCACTTGTTATTTGTTAAATTTCATCTTTATTATGTGAATAATCATTTAAGTGTAAAAAATGTTTGGTTCTATGTGACATTAAAAAGTGTTCTTTGGCTTACCCAATCATTAATAAAAATCGTGTATTAACACAATATATTACACATTCCTTCTTAATTAAGAATGTTGTTCCACATTTTTTTATCAAATAGTGTTTCTCCACAAGCGAAACATGATTTGTTGTTTCACTTTTTTTGTCATTTTGGGTAACCAAAACATTTTCAGTAGCATGGTTTGCAGTAATAATAGGTACATAATCAATAGTCTTTATTTGGCACTATTCAAGCTCTTATAGATAACAGCTTCTTTTTGCAGCCAATACATCTAAAAAAAATGTAGAGTGGTTCTTTTTTCGTGTTTACTGAGTACAGTATGTGCCAACTGTCAGTAGTTTTGCTAGTGTTGGTGGTAGTTTGTGATTTATTCTTTTTTTTTCTTTTGTTATCTTACAATAAGATTAGCAGTAGCTTATTATGTTTTTTTTAACCCACAATACTTAATACACTTTCCAAATAGGTTTTTTTTCTTCTTTTTCTAATTCAATTAGTGGCTGCTTATTGGTAATGGTTTTAAAATATCCACAAGTGGCTGGTACCTGAATGTTTTGACCATTCTAGTTCAGTTGTAATTTCTGGGTATTTCAGTTAAGTACAGCATTGGTTTTAGACAGCCAGTTATTATTAACTAGAGCTTGGTACTGTGTGACTTCTATTATTAACATCTTGATTAGTACTTTGATGTCATTGACTTTGAATGAAAAGTTGTTAATCTCACCAATGGGTGTTTTTGTTGTTCTATCAGTAGTAATAATTCTGATACTAGTAGCACAATTAACTTAGCAACCTAATTGGTTTATAAATTGTTATGTAATAATACTGTCTGCTAAACTACTATTCAAAATTAATTTGATTGAGTGGTTATCTACTTTGGTATTGGTGTATATGGCTGTAATGAATTTAGTCTCAAGAGCAGTTCTACTGAATAAAAATGTAAAGATTGGTTTTTTTATCTCAAAAGAGAATATTATAGCAAGCAATTTATTTTCTATAATAGTAGTTGATAAAATATTGCTGGTAGGTATAGTTTATTCTTGCTTGGTTTTTAATGAGTTAAGTATAGTAATTTTTGGGAATATTAAAAGACTTAAATAGTATTGGACATTTGGGTTTTGGGTTTAATTGATTCTTGAATTTGGTTGTCATGTTCCAGATTGCTGGGCTGTTGAATTGGAGATCAGTTGGTATATTACCATTACCAATTGTCAATTCTAATGGATTTGAATAGTTCTCAGTCTTTGACTTCTGTTTTGAGGTAGATTTTGAAGTGATTTTGATTTGGTTGAGACTAATAAATAATTTAGGACTAAGGTGGTTAATAAATTACTAGTGTTAGTGTCTAATAGATTGATAGCTGATAAATTGGCTGCAGTATTTAAGTGTAATATGGCTGATATTAGTATTGTTCTGGTGATTAATTACTGGCATAGTTTGGATTTAAAATCTGTGATCAGAATTTTGGTATTAATTTTCTAATTATTGATTATTTTCTTTGAAATGACAATCTATTTTTAGATAATCTTGTCTATTATAGTGATAACAATTATACATTTTTAGTTGCTACTGTTAATTTAATAATGATAATAAATGTGACTGTTGTTGAACACAATTGGAATTTTCTAAATTTTCACAACATTGAGAAAGTTGATAAATTGCCTAATTGTTAGTTAAGTATTCTTCCAATTTTTGATTGATTGAATTACTGAATTGTTTTAATTTGGAATCCAAGTCAGATAATCTGTTCATTACTAGATTTATGACTTGGGTATAGTTAACTTTTAATTTAGCTGATTCAAAATTTCTGGCATACATGACTGTATTTTGGAGTGTTTATGGATATAGTGAATATATGTATTATAAAATACTACTGCACAGACCACAGATAAACTGATTCAAAATCTGTGATGCTATAAAGTAATTCACATTAATTGCTTGTATTTGGCACAGATTTCTATGGAAGCATCTTAGATAAGTGGTAACTGCTTTTGTATTGCTTTGTTTAATAGTGGTAAATATCATTGCCAAGTAATTAATACTATTGTTATTGCTAAAGTATCTCAAAAATTCAGTTTTAAACTTATCAAAAGTGATGGGTTTGTTAATTAAACTCTAATACCATGAATTAACAATATCTTGCAAAAAGTATGAAATGACTTATAGGGCTTTGGTGTCATCTTAATTATTAGCTGTAATTACTTTAATAATATTATTACTTATAGAATATAGAAATTATATATTAGTACATTAGTTAACTAATCAAAATAAGACATAGTAAAAGTAGAATTCCAGAATTCCTCTTAGAGAAATTGCAGGATTCTAGAATTACAGAATTCCTATGTGAAGAATTGCAGAATTCCAAAATTTCAGAATTCTTTTTGAAGAATTCCAAAATTTCTGGCTAGAGAATTGAGAAATTTAAAAAATCTCATACAATAAAATATATGTACATATAGTGGTAGCATTAGAAGCAAAAAAAGACAGAATTTTTAATTAGAATCTTCAGTTCCAATTTTTTATCTATTTCTTTATATAATAGTATTCTATAACTTGAAGTAAAAACATTAAATATCAATAAAATACTTATTAAACATCACAATTCATCTTTCCACTATCAACAACTTATGTTGATAGTTGTTGATACTTAACTATATTAGACCAATAACTCTTGATTACAACTATTGATAGAATACTAATTTTTTTTTGTCTTGGCTTATTTCTTTATTTTTTTTTCAGTATTTTTAGTATTTTCAGTATTTTCAGTATTTTATTTTTTTTGTTTATTGTGAATTTACAAATTGATTAAAAAATTAATGTGCAAAGTACTGACATCAAGATATAGCATTGGTAAAAGACCCAAAAATAAGGGTAAACATTCAAGATTGAGGATAGCTTACCAGGAAATACTGGCCACCAAGCTGAAAAAAAAATTAATAAAATATAAATATTCTGAGAAATAATAGACAACAAAGCACACCAACTCAAGAGTTAAGGAAACTAAAAACATTATACCAAGATATCAACATTGAATCTTTGTTTATTATACAAAAGATTCAACCAAAACCTTTGAATTATTAAAATTTTTAGATATTACCAGCCAAATCAGCTATTGAGCACCAAGTTATGGGTTTGTTATTTGTTTTCAGACCCCAAATAATTATTTGTAACATTTGATGCTCCCTATGAGATATAATTCTACAGAAAACCAACACCAATAAACAACTATTCGAAAATAGCAAAATCAGAAATAAGAAGAACAAACCATCTAAAATTCACCAAATTCTTATTTTAACACTACTGTAAACACTTAGAATTAACCAACAACCAACTATTAGTGGAATCAGTTTTCAACTTTTACATCAACAAAAGAATTAAATATTTCTTAGGAAAACCAGTAAATACAGAATCAGCAAAAAAAATTTTTACAGTAAATTAATTCAATATATTAGCTTACTATTAAATCACAACTTTGTACTAATCATTACTAAAATCAACAAAAAAATTGAAAATCACACCCAACAAACATTTCTTATTACTTATGCAAAAAAAGGCAAGGGAAAACTATAAACACCAGCAGGAACACCAAAAAAAATACAACTACCTACTTAAAAAAAACCAAGAATAGTTTTCTCTATTTGTCTATCATATCATTATACACTAGGAAGTATTATTAATATAATATCAGTAGACACATTCACATCAACTGCAAAAACACTATTAACAAGAATAACATTTTAAAACAACCAAAAAAAAGCCAATTTATTGAGAACTTATGAAAATTATTTTTAGGAATTTAAATTATAATCATTAATGCCATCAGGATTTTGATTACCACTACTCCAACCAGATTTTAGAACCACTAGTTTTTGAGAAGTAACAGAATTGGAAGAAAAGGAAGATAAAGATCAGAAATTTAATTATCAAAACCTGATTCCAGAAAACCCAGAAATACAAACCCTGATCAGTCCAACTCAGCAAAATCAGAACAATTAAAACACTATTCCTATTGTTCCTTAAAACTTATCTTCAGAAATTATAATCAATTCACCACTAGTTGTACCAATTACTGAACAGCAACAACAACAGCTACAACTACCATCTTAGCAACTACTTTAACAACAACCACAACCACAATCATAACACTTGCTATTAGTACTAATAGTTTATATACCAATTGCAAAACTTGAAAAATTCACTGGTAAAAAGGATAACATGTAAGTTTGGCTCAACAATATAGAAAAAGCCATCACAGCCAATAGATAAGATGATACCAGAGCATTATAGACAATTTCATATTTTTTTCAGAATACTGCCAATTTATGGTGTTACTTATAGAATATATATATTAGTACACAAAGTAGTCAATTAAAATGAGATGTAGTAAAAGTAGAATTCTAGGATTCCTGGCCAAAAAATTGAGGAATTCAAGGAATTTTGTACACTGAAATTTATGTATATATAGCAGTAGCATTAGAAGCAGAAAAAACAGAATTTCCAGCTAGAATTCTTAGTTTAGAACACTCAATTCTAATTTTTTATCCATCTCTTCTTATAATAGTATTCTATAACTTGAAGTAAAAACATTAATTATCAATAAAATACTTGTTATTATTACAATCTATTTTTCTATTATTAACAACTCATGTTAATAGTTACTAATACTTAATTACACTGAACCAATAGCTTTTGATTACAGTTATTGACAGAATACTAACTCTTTCTTGTCTTGGCTTAATTTTTTTATTTTTTTTTATTTTTTTTTGTTTGTTTATTATTTACTAATTGATTAAAAGATTAAATGTGTGAAGTTATCAATGTTAAAGTAACTGGTAAAAGACCCAGAAATAAGGGTAAAACATTCAAGGATTGAGAATAACTTACTAGGAAAATTACCAGCCATTATGCTGAGAAAAAAGTTTGATGGAATTGTGATTCTAGAAAACAACAAATAAAATTACTAGTGAATTTCTGTCCATTATACAAAAGACTTAACCAAAATTTTTAGATACCAAAACCTTCAGATAATACCAATCAGATTAGCTATTAAGCACCAAGTTACAGGTTTGTTATTTGTTTTTAAACCCAAATAATTACTTATAACATTTGATGCTCTCTGTAAAATATAATTTAGCAAAGAACCAGCACCAACAGCAAGCATTTAAAACAGTAACAGAATCAGAAAAAATAGAGACAAACCACTTGGAATTTGCAAAATTTTTATTCCAACATTACCAAAATCATCTTGAATTAACAAATAATAGTTGGCCAACAGAATCAGCTTTCAATTGTTATGTTAATGAACAAATTGCATACTACTTAAAAGATCAAAGAGATCCAGAATTTGCTTTTAACAATTTCTTTAATGAACTACTTCAAAACATCAGCCTATCACAAAACTATCTATTTGTATTCCTAATCACAGAAATAAACAGGGAAATTAAAAAGTACACCAAACAAAAATTTTCTATTACCTTTGCAGACAAAAGAAAAAGAAGACTACAAACACCAGCAGAAACATTAACACTAATACAACCACCTACTTAAAAAAAACCAAGAGTCAATTCACCAATTAATTTATCATATTATCACATACTTGAAAGTACTATTAACATAACATTAACAGATGTATTTATAGCAAACATGAAAACACCATTAGCTAAAATTCCATTTCAAAGTAAACAAAAAAAAGCTAAACTATTAAGAACCTATAGTGATTATTTTAAGGAATTTAATTTGTGATCAACCATGCTATCAGAACATCAATTACTATTATCACAACCAGATTTTGGCAATATTAGTCCTTGAAAAATAACTAACTTTGAGGAAAAAAATAGTGATCGAGAAATTAATACTTAAAACTCAATCTTCAAAAACCTGGAAATATTAACTCTGATAGTGCAGGCTCAACAAAACCTAATTAATTTAAATTCCGCCCCTATTATTTAGCAAAACTTACCTCCAGTTATCTGAATCAATCCACCAGTAGTCCCAAATTCTATTTTCCATTATTAAAACTCACAGCAACCACAACAATTAGTACCAATGGCATATGTACCAATTGTCAAGATTGAAAAATTTACTGGCAAAGAGAATAACACACAAGCATAGCTAAATAATAAAGAAAAAGCTATTGCAGCCAATAAATAAAATGACACCAAAGCACTATAAGTCATTTCATACTTTTTTTAGAATACTATTAACTTGTGGTATTAAAGCTTAACAAATAAATTCCAAGATTTCAACATGTTTAAACTTAAGTTTTTAAAATATTTTAGTAACAATAATAGTATCAACTGCTTAGCCAATACTTTCACCAAGAAAATACTAAAGCAGTTACTATCTACTTGGGATGCTTTTACTGAACTTTGCACCAGCAATTTCTTCTTTTGTTTCTGGTCTTCCAAATTCAATTTCTTCTTGGTTATTTTCACTGGGTAGAGGAATGCTAAGAGTATAGCATTCTGAACACCATTTGTCATCACAAGGCATAATGCATTCTTCACACAATTGAATATTCATTTACTCTAATTGTTGAATTTGAGCTTCTTGGGTTGAATATGTGTGGCTTGCAATTTGGTGGTATGTTTCCACTTTATTTTCATAATCAAATCCAGCTAATTCTATGATATACTTAATGTATTCAGCTTCTTTCATTTGGCGGACATCTTTTTGGGTAGCTCTATTGATTAATGTTATTGCTAAATCAAAAATCATTTCAGTATCATGAGGATAGTGGTAGAGTTTGTTGAGAGCACTGTTATATGCTGCATCAAAAGGTGTTTCTCTTCTGACTTTTTTCGAAATTGATAGAGCATATTGGCAGGTTTAATTACATACTCCTCCTCTCATTGCAACATCAATCCAGTTGTATTCTTCTGGTAACATATCTCTACATGTAAGACAAGAAGTGTTGTCCCATTTTCCACTTCTTTTGGGGTGTTCAAATCGTTTTCTATGGCATGCTTTACAGTAGTAACAGGTGCGAGTTTCATATTTCTCTTCTGGAGAAATACATGCTTCTATTAATAAAAGTTTTTTATTGCAGTCTTTGCATTTGAGTGAGATGTAAGGTGGTTGTTTCTGTGGTTCTGGTGTAGAGTATCTAACTTTTCTCCATCCTCTTGATCCCTCAAAGATCTTCTGTTCTGTTTCTTCAGCCCAATTGGATGTTAATCCAAGAGCCATGTAGGTTTCAATAAGTGGCATTTCTTTTTCCTCTTTAAATTCAAATACTGGGGCTTTTTCTGATCGTTTGTTGAAAGTTCCACAAGTAGCAGGTACTATAATATATTATCTTTGGTATGAAATCTTCAATTCCTGGGTTTCCCAATCTAATTTTGCATTGGCCTTGAGAAGCCAATCATTTTTGACAAGAGCTTGGTATTGGAATGCATCCATGACTAGAATTTTGACTAAAATGGTGATTCCATTAATGGTAAATGAGAAATTGTCAATTTCTCCTACTGGGGTCTTTTTCATACCATCTGCAGTAACAATTATAGTTTGAGCTGGTCTGTCAATCGTTTTTTGAAGCTGTTGCATTAATTGGTAAGTGATAATACTTCCAGTTGATCCACTGTCTAGAATTAATTGAATGGGCTTTCCTTCTACTGTAGCTTTAGTATACATGACCATAATAGCTTTTTGCTCATTAACTGCTGTATTGCTAAGCAAAAATGGTGATTCATTGGCTTCAAATTCAAATAAGAATATATCTAAAAGGTTGGCATTTTGGACAATTTGGGCTAGTGGAATAGTATAGTTGGAAGGGTTTAATTTTGGTGCTGCAACTTCACCTTCAGAAAGTGCAGATTGTTAAAAATTCGATTCTTTAGACATTGTAAGATAACTGGATTGAGTGTGGTAGTGGTTGGGTCTTTGCTGGCCAGAATTTCGGAGAACCAACTGGTGATTTGGGTTGGTTCTATTGTTGTTATTCTGAAATTGATTTTGGGGTGTGAATTGGTTATATTGAACCAATTTTCTGGCTAGTACTTGATATTGTTGGGTGGGTGGTGTTTGATATTGCTGAATTGGTAAAGATTGCTAATATTGTTGTTGCATTGATTGTAGAGCTGGTTGATAGTAATTGTTTTGATTTTGTGGTCTTGGTGAGTAATATATTGGTGGTGGAGGTTGGTAATAAAATTGTTGTGGTGAAAAGTAATGTTGATTACTTCTGTTTTGCTGGTCTCTTTGCAATTTCCTACAATCTCGTTTCCAGTGTTTTGAAATTCCACAATAATGACAATTTTGAGGTTGGTTGTTGGATGGTGATCCAAAATTGTTTTGATGGTGTCTTTGTGGGGGTTAATATCTTTGTGGTTGTTGTTGCTGTTGTTGTTGGTTTGTAAAGTAGCTTTCAACTTTCTTTGTGAGTTGGTCTATTTTTTTTTCAGCTGCTGAGCTGGTTTCTCCAATTGCTAGGTTGACAAGTTTGGTGTGGTTTGCTTCTTCCATTGCTATTTCATAATTTTTTGCATGTCTAATGACAGTTACTAAGTCTGTTGGTGCATGTAAACAAACTTTCTTAATCAATTTGTCTTTTAACTCTGCTATAAACTGATCCAGAATCTGAGCATTAAAATAGTAGTCATTGGTTTCCAATTGTCGAATTCATTGAAGGAGTTTGTTAAATCTTTCAAGATAGGTCATAACAGTTTTAGATGTTTCTTGTTTGATATTGTGAAAGTGATTGTGGAAAGTGATAGAAGTGTTGTTGTCAATAAATTGTTGTAAGAAAGCATCTTTGAATGCTTGCCAATTTTCAAATGGTTCTTCCAAGTTTTCAAATCATTCTCCTGCAGTTTCTTGGAGAAAGTATGGAATTGCTTTGAGCATTCTTGCTGCAATCCAACCATTTGCATCTCCTGTTTTTTGAACTTTGACAAGCCATTCTTGAGGACTGGTATCATTATCTTCACCAGTAAATTTGGGAATCTTTGCAATATAAGTGGTTGCCATTTCTTCTTTGTTTTCTGTGGTTTCTTCTTATTTTGATTCAGTTTTTTCACTTTCCAAGTTCTCTGAATGATTACTTCCAATTTCCTGTAAGTACTCAATAATATTGGTGCTTGTTGATATGGGTTTCTGCTGTTGAGTAGGATTTCTAGGTGACTGAAAATCTTCTGGTCTGAAGAAACAGTTGAGTGGTGAATTTGATGTTTGTGATTAAACAAGTGAAATTGGAAATGGCATAATAGAAAGTAGTAATTTGACACTGGTTCTTTGTTCAGGTGTTTGCAAGTGTTTGGCAGTTGTCTTTGGTAGTATTGGAGTATTTGGGGTGGTTTTTGAGTATTGTTTCACTTTTTGTTTGCCTTTGTTACTTGTTTCTGTTTTTGATTCAAAGTCAATAGAGTATTGAGACTGTACTGAATATGTTTCTTCACAGTACTTGATAATGTTAAAATTAAGTTCTTGGAAGTAAATGGCAAGTGTTTCACTGTTAAGATCTTCAGTTCCCAACTGTGAATAGTGCAACTTTTACCTCAGACCCAAAAAATTTGATATTATCACTGATAATATTGGACTTAAATGGCTTTAAAACAAAAACACCCAGCTGAACGCAAAACAAACCCAATGGACAGGATTTTTAGCTAATTACCGATACATTGTACACCACAAACCAGGAAAACTCCACACCAACGTTGATTGTCTCTCAAGAATGAGACAAGATTAGAAAATAAAACCAACATCCATTTGAATTAACAGCATCAAAACAACAAACAATGAACCCCAAAAACTACAACAATCTCAAACAATATTTGGAGACATTAACAATCCCAACAGATTGGTCCCCAGATGAAAAACATCAGTTACAACAACAAGCCAAACAATATTTTCTACACAACAACATTATCTATCATCGAAATTTCAAAAACCCAACCAAACCACTCAGATTAATACAAGAACAAGAAAAAGAGACCATTTTATACAATATGCACTCAGATTCTTCATCAGCACACTTCAGAAAAGATAGCACCACCCAAAAAACATTAGAATACTACTTTTGGCCTCGAATGAGAAACGACATTCACGAATATGTCGAATCTTGTGATAGTTGTCAAAGAAAAGGAGGAACTCGCCCTACAGAATCTTTAAATTCAATCAAAGTTGGACAGCCTTTTGACAGAGTTGGTATCGATTTAGTCGGACCACTATCTATTACCACTCAAGGAAACCATTATATTGCAGTAGCTGTAAACTATCTTACTAAATGGTCTGAAGCCAGAGCCATTCAACAAGTAAATGCAAAATCAGTAGCAAATTTCATCTACAAAAACATTATTTGTAGACATGAATGTCCAATTGAACTTTTATCTGATCAGGGAACACACTTTGTGAACAACCTGATACAAAAAATTTGTGAACAATTTAATGTTAAAAGACCTCTGTCTTTGCTCTACCATCCACAAACAAATGGACTTGTAGAACGTTTTAACAAAACATTGTGTGAGTCATTAGCCAAAGTCTTAACCAATTTTGAGCAAGAATGGGATCTCTTTATTCCACCAGTATTACTAGCATATAGGACATTAAAACAAGATACCACAAAACACACACCATTTGATTTAACTTATGAAAGGATGGCAACGTTACCAATTAGTTTCACAGTGGAAACATACCCAGCACAACCGATTGATGAAAACAATTTCCAAGAAACGCTTTAGCAAAGAGCCTACACTCTGCTTAGCACATTGGAAGGAAAACGACGAATAGCAGCCACCCATATTGAATACTCCCAAGCTCAACAAAAAGAACAGCATAATGACAAATTGCCTTCAGTCACCAATAAATTCAAAATTGGAAACAAAGTTCTTTTACACAGAACTAAAGCTGAAAAACAATGGAGTGGAAAATTTGAAAATAAATGGGATAGACCATTCTTTATCCATGAAGTCCTAGGCAATTTATCATACAAGTTAAGACTTGATGACAAAATCCTAGCAAAAGTTGTACATAGAGATCATTTGAAACACTATCATTCCAGAAACAATCCTGAACCATTAATTCCACAAATTGGTACACATTCCCCTTTGGTCAGTCCCAAAGATATTCCCCAAAACTTAGAACCAATAGTTGTCATTGAACAATCTTCCAACCTGAACACTTAATTTAATTTTACTAGTTATTCTCTTATAATTTAGAAAACAATCTTACAAAAAACAAAACAAAAATAACATAAAAACTCATACACCAAAAATAATTTTTTTAGTTTTTTAATTGCTTATAATGACTATTCCTCAAAACATTCAACAATTATCCCAAAAACTAATGTTAGCTTTAAAAACAATACCCAAATTATCCATTACTGTTACTGGAAACCACATAAATTATACCCAAACAAAAGTAGTTACAAATTTAGCCCCAAATTCACAAAAATATCACCCGTATAAAAAGAACACAAGAAGTTATACTGGAATTTATTTGCCAGAACTTTTAAAGCTTGCTTTAAGAGAAAACCTAATGCTCACTCCGATTAGTATTCCACCAAATGCTACAATTCAACAAAAACTTCAACTGTGTCTCAATGAGGAAAACACTGAATATCCTCCAATCTATAGATATTTTCACATTGGAAAAACACTCTATGAACAGAAACTGGAACTTACAACAGCAAACTTCACAAAAGAAGCTATTCAGAAACAACTCCACAACGAATTCAAGACAACAGCTGGATCAACAAACAGTCGCTACAGGCTTAGAGCTGCTCTTAGACTTTATGACCTATTCCACACCTGTGAAAACATACTACAAAACCCAATTTTTCAACCTTTGAAGATTCAATACATTGGAAAGCTTACAGAACTGAAATTTCAACAATTTTCAGACCAAATTTCTTCAATAATTTTGGATTATTATCTGGAAATAACAGACAGTACTTGGACTTTGATGGAGCTCAGTCTTGAGGAGGAGGTTATGTTACCAGACGAAATTAGAGATATCATTTAGCATGAAACTATCTTATAATTCCTATCATTAATTAGCATATATTATCGTTTCAAATTATCACTTATTACATTAGTAAAGAATGTCCGAAATTATCATTTAATTAATAACCCAAATTGTACACAACACAAATATAACTTAATTACGATAATCAATTATGCAATACCCCAAACTATGTAACATTCAAAAGTTCGCCAAAATTTATAGAAATTCACTGAAATAATTGATAGTTCACTGAAATATCTAATAAGTTTGCAGAAATAACTTGTAGTTCGCCGAAATGTATCTTTAGTTCAGTGAAATTGTAGAAAATAGCAAAGTTCAAGTTCATAGAATAGTGTTATAACAAGTTGTATAAAAGAAAAGCTTCTCTCTTTGAGAAAATGTATCTTACTTTAGACTTATCACTTAGGACTATTCTTACACACACAAAAAGAAATAAATATCAAATAATTCAAAAAACCAAATTCTTTAATTATTGTACTTGGAAAATCCCCAAAACCCAACTAACATTTCGAAATTGATTAGCTACCAATTTCAGTAAACTGTTAGTGATTCCAGGCCTGGATAGAAAACATTTCTCTTGACAAAATTCTATTTTTCGTTTACATTTCTTTTATTTTCCTTTTCTTTTCTTATTACAATCATTAGGGTAGCCTACAGATGAGATTCCTGTAGAAGAATTGACTTTCACAGCAAAGTAACTATACATTTTAGTGAGCTTCCAAACGAGCAATTCCTGGGAAAGAGTTGACATTTACTACAATGTAACTACATAAAGTAACTGGCAAGGAATTGGCCATTCCACTTATAACCCCAGCAGTTCAAATTATAGGAAATAATTTGAAGATAAATTCAGTTACTGAAGGTTCAACCACATCCAGAAAACGTGAATTCACAGCAAATAAGTATCAACAACATTACAGAAAAGAGACCAAAAACCTCCAGTAACAGCAATGAATGATTTAAAAAAGCCAAAGCACTTTTTGATTATAAATTTTGTAAGCTAATTATCAGATGTAATAAAAAGTCTATTGTGGTTAAGTATTGTTATTGGACAACTCTTTCAGTAACCAAGCAAAATCAAGAAAATGAGCAATTAGATAAATTAAATAATGAAGAAAGTGATGAAAAAAAAGATTAAGAAGAACAAAAAAAAACTGCTAAACTTGTCTATACTATTTTTATTAGCAATAACAAGTCACTAGACAATGTTAAAGTTAACAAAGAAAGAATTATTGTAAATAACAAGTTAATCTGTTGGCTTTACTATGATATTCTTAGAAAACCCTTCAATAGAAAATCTGACAAAAAGCAAAATACAGTTATTGATAATATGGCTCTTGTGCCTAGTGCTAGTGTAATAAACTCTTGTATTTTCTTAGTGATGAATGCAAATCTTGCTTAATCTACTACAAAGATTGAGAATCCATTAGCCTAATACCAAGAAAAAAACTAAAAAAAGTACAAAAGTTCTTTGAGAATGAATTATCTGAAATTCAATCATTTACAGTAGAACAAAAAAAACCCTCCCCTAAAGAAAAAAAGTAGACATTGAAAATCTGTTGGCTAGAAATAGCCCAGTTATCTCAAAAAAAAGTGATATTTCTGAACAAATCCATGTGATACAACACATTATTACCATCAAAGAAACTTATCTCATCTATTTAAAGTCATATCAAGTTAATTAACACAATAATAAGTTCATCAAAAAAGAAATAAACCAAATAAAAAACCTTGAATTTATACAAAAAACCAAAAGTGAATAGGCTTTTTTAATTATAGTAATATTTAAGAAAGATAAAACCCTACACTTTTGTGTTGACTATTGTTAATTAAATACTATCATTATAAGAAACATGTACTCACTTTCCAAGATTGATGCAATGCTAGACAAATTCAATAGTGCTGCTTTTTTTTCAACTATTGACTTAACTGCTGAATTTTGGCAAGTAGAGATAGATCCAAAAGCAGAAAAAAAACAGCTTTTATTACCAAGTACAGCACCTATGAATTTACAGTCATGTTTTTTGGTCTTATCAATGTCTCTTTCACTTTTTAATGTCTAATGAACAAAGTATTTGAATCAGTAAAAAAAACTTTGTTCTGGTCTATTTGGATGACATAATAGTATATTCAAAAACTTGGAATAAATATTTAAAACATTTACAAAAGGTTTTTGACCTCTTTAGAAATGCTGGTCTCAAGATCAATCCAATCAAATTTTTTTTTGGATAACAATCCACCCAGTTTTTTGGTTATCTTATTACAAAAAACAGAATCTTCCTTAATTCAGCTAAAGTTAAAAAGATCCAGAACATTAGACAACTAATAAATATTTCTAAACTATATTTTTTTCTTGGTTTGGCTTCTTACTATCACAAATTTCTCCAAAATTGTTTTTTCTTTTAATCAGCTACTCAGAAAAAATGTTAACTATTACTAAGACACTTATTAACAAAAAGCTTTTGAAACTTTAAAGAAAAAACTTGTTACTAAACCAATTCGTAAACAACTTGATCTGGACCAACTTTTTATTTTGTACACTAATGTATCACTGTTCTTTCACAAAAAAATGAAGATAACAGAAAACATGCTATAGCATATGTCAATAGATCTTTCACACCAGCAGAAAAAAACTACTTAATTACTAAACAAGAATGTTTAATAGTAGTTTGAACTACTAGTTATTAAGATCAATATTTTCTTAGTATAAAATTCCTAGTGATAACAGATACCAAGTCTTGATTTGACTATGCAACAAAAAAAAGCTGGAATATAAATGAATAACTTATTAAATATTTTATCTAGATAAAATTGACTATGATATTTAATATTGCAAAAGAGTTAATCATTAAAACACTAACACTTTCTTTAGACTTATTATCCAATAACAGTACAACCTTCTTAAACCAAACCAATCTAATTATTAGTAACTTCTTTACAAACAAACACAATAATGGACTTGGATAACTATTTTGTCTTAATAAAATTTTTGGATAAAGAACAATACTCACCAATATCTAAAATATGCTGTGTTGAAGTTTGATTACTCTTGACATAAATTGTGTCATCAACAAAAATATTTACAGCAAAAAATAACATTTTTTTTTTACTGTTTTCTATCTTACTAGTTTTGGTCACAAATTTAGCATTAATTTAATACTTATACAAATGTTTATGTCTTTTGACTTTACACAAGAAAAAATTATAAAAAATCATTTAAAGAAAAAAAGAAAAAAACTTACTCTGATCCAGTCTATTATGTATTTTGTATTTATTCAAAAGCCTAAAATTAATTATTATGTATATTGTCAAAAAACTTAATAACTGATTACATATCTTAATATATTATAAGTTAATTCTTAGATAATATTATCTAACTAAGTTATAAGCTTTGCACATATCTTGTAAAACCAATTAAAGTTTTTTGTTTTTTTTCATAGTATTCTTAATCATTAAACCAACAATAAAAGCAAAAAACTAAGTTGAAATATTTTTTAACACCAAAAAATTATCATCATAAAAAATATCTGATCAAAAAAATTTTAGACAAAATTTTCCTAGCTGTTTCAATTAGTATAATAGATTGAATATTTATTAAAACATTATTTTACTTGTAAAGTTTAAAGATTATTAAAACTTATGCTTTTTTCTAAAGAATTGAAACATTATTAAAAATAAATATAAGTTCAATAAATTCAAAAAACATTTTATTATAACTTTACTACAATGCTTTTATAGTTTATTAGATATTTCAAAAAGTCTGATAGTCTTGTTATTAAGCAAACCATTAATTACCAAAACCAATTTATTTATGTTAATTTCTTTTATAATGTTATAAGTTGAAATAACAAGCTAATGGATAGCAAAAAAAAACAAGATTGTAGAGTGATAAAAGAAATCAAAAGGAATTCAACTTTAAAAAGTGAATTGAATGAGTATGAATTCAATGTATGAAATCAGTCTCATAAAATATCTCAGTCACTATTCTTTTCAAAAAATAACTGGGGAATCTGAAGGTAGAGGAATAATCTGTACTGTCAACAAATAATCACATCTAATATAATTTTATGCCTCATGTCAGTGCTTTTAAAATTTAATATCAGGTATTAGATGTATTTTTTAGTTATATTTTATTCAATAATCTTTAAATACTACAATTATATGTTTTCAGGAAAAGGTAGAAAATAACCAACAAGTAATCTTTTATCTTAAGATGTTCAGATATTTAAAAATAAGAAAAAAAGAAATTAGCAATAAGAGAAGAATTGAGATAAAAGTTGTTATTTTATTTCTTTGATTTCTAACATGTCTTGTATTCTAACATGCCATTTTACAGTTAAGAAATTTATTGTTTATATAGTTATCAAAAGTGGTTAATGATCAGATCAATAATTAGATTAATAATCAGATCAATAATTAGGTTAATGATCAAGTTATTGATTAGGTTAATGGTCAAATTAATGATTAGGTTAACAGTCAGGTTAATGGTCAGGTTATTGATCAGATCAATGATTATTATTTAAAATAGGGTGGCTAATTATATAATATTAATGGCTAATATATGTGATAACTAATAAAAAATGTGAGTTTTAATCATAATATTATCCTTTTTAAAGAGATTGAGCTCTGGCAAAATCAAGCTATTCATGGAATAATCTATTTAAAAAGTTTTGTCTAATTCAAAACTAACTAGTTTATTAAAATCTTTGGTAAATAAAGTATATAATATTTAAGATGAAATGAGTTTCATATTTAAGAGATTAAATCTTTGTATTAAAGTTTTGGCTCTTTTAGCAATAGTTAAAACTCTTGAGACATCTAATCGTATAATGTCCAAAATTTCTGTCTGTATCTCTAAAGTTGTTTTTTTTATTAGTTTTATGTCCTCAATAATTTTACTAAGACAACCATAGAGTTCTAATTGCTTTCTATATGACAAGTTTTTGTCTATAGATAAGATTTCTTAAAGTAGTTTTCTAATTGTGCTGGAAAATAGAAATATAGCTGTTGTTATACTTTCCAACAGATATTTATCTATTTTGCTACCAATTTTTTCTCTTCTGGTAGTGGTTTTTTTTGGTCTAATAACAGTATGTGTTCCACTGTTATCAGTTATAGTAGTCTGTTTTCCAATAGTCAGAGTAGTATTTGGATAGTTTTTGATCCAATACTCATAGAAAATATAGAAGACATTTTGAATGTTTTAATTCAGAAAATAATTATTCATGTCAATTGAAGATATCTTTGTTTTGGGAATAATGCATTTATTTATACTTAATTTTTGCTGATTATTTGAGTCAATATTACCACAACAGGCAACCAATCAGATCATTTATAATATTTCTTAAGTTATATACTATGAACAGAACAATTATTAAAGATTGTTTCAAATTAATCTTGAAAAATATAAGAACTATTGTTCAAAACTTTATTGACTAAAAAAGATCTTTTTTACTGGCTAGAGAATTTATCATTATAAATATTGTCTCTGTTTAAACAGTATTCCAATACTAAATTATCAATATTTAAGAAAAGTATTTATAAGTTTTTTTTCTTAAGCTTTTCTTGGAACTGTTTTATCTTTTCAAAAGCAATTATTTGTGCTTCTACTAAAGAGTTAAGAATAGTATCAAGTCTTTTTTGCAAAATGTTTTTATAATTTCCTATTGTAATTTTTTTAAAGGGTATTGTTTCAATGTTAGTTTTTATTGGTAGTGTTGTCATATGTCTATAAAGCAGATAAAAAAATTCATAATTTGTTATGTCATAATTTACAGTTCTATAAGCAAACAAAGCTGAAGGCAGTACTTTGTCTTATAAGTTTATTTCTTTACTGGTTTGGCTAAGGTTTCATATAATGTTCTATTAGGCCATTTGTTTGAGAGTGATAAGGAGAAAAAAGTTTATGATGTTATTACAGGTGATTATTTGGAGTCTCAAATTAAATAACAAATCCATAATTTAGTGCTCAATAACTAATCTCATTGGTAATATCTGAAAATTTTGGTATCTGAAGGTTTTGGTTAAGTCTTTTGTATAATGAACAGAGATTTACTTATTGTTTTATCCATAACTTTCCAGAACCACAATTCTATCAAATTTTTTTCTCAGCATAATAACTGGTAATCCTTTTAGTAAGCTATCCTCAATCGAGTGTTCTACTCTTATTTCTGAGTCTTTTACCAATTACTTATATCCTGATGTCAGTATCTTTACATGTTAATCTTTTTAATCAAGTTAATAAAAATAAATAAAGACAGAAAATAAAATAAAGAAAAATAAGAAAAAAAGATAAAAGAAAAGAAAGAAATAAGCCAAGACAATGAATATTAGTATTTTGTCAATAGCTGTGATCAAAAGCTATTGTTCCAGTGGGGTTAAGTATCAGTTACTATCAACATAAAGTGTTGATAATGGATGAGTGGATTAAGAGAACAAATACTTATTTATTGATATTTGTGAATTAGAAAATTGCTTAGATGAAATCTAAACTAAAAATTTTGTTTTTTCTATTTCTAATATTACTGTTATATATACATAATCAAAATTTTTCAATTTCTCAATTTTTCACATCAGGAATCCTGAAATTTTTGGAATTTTAGAATTTCTTTAAGAAAAATTCTGGAATTCTGAAATCTTGCAATTCCTTATACAAGAATTCTAAAATTCCTAGAATCCTGCAATTTCTTTGAAAGGAATCCTGGAATTTTACATTTATTACATCTACCTCTAATTGGCTAATTATATACTAATATACTTTTTATATTCTATGAGTAACATTATTTCTTTCTTTTAATATTGAGCTCCATCAAGATTCCCTAATTCTATCTCTATCTTTAAGTATTTCTTGAACTTCTTTTTTGAGAATTACTTGTATTATCTTGTTCTGTAATTTTTCAAATTGGACATTAGTTATTTTTCTCATTTGGTTAATAGTAATGGTGTCTATTGCTGAATTGAGTAAGATTTCTGGTCAGTCTTGAAATCCAACTTGTAATTAATAGATGGTTCTTGCTTGTGTTATTAGATTGTTCTTTTCCACAAATTGTTTAAGTTGCTGTAGTATTGTTGTGTTGAATAATTGTTTTGTTTTATCTGTATATAAGTCCTGAATATTCAGATGTTGTCTCAAGTGAAAATAACAAAAGTTTCTTGGAAATTGTTGTGTCCACCAATTTCATGTTTCTATTGTCAACTCTTAATATTAGATAACTTTTGGTTGTGTTTATTTTGTCAATAGTGTTTTTTGTTTTTCTCTGTATTTTATTTTGTGATCTTTTTCTGGTGTTTTTGTATCTGATGATTTGTTGATTAATTGTAATTTCCATTTCTTGTTGTTAAATTAGTTAAAAAAGTTGTTGTACTAGTGAATATTATTAGTAATTTCCATTTTTCTGATGTCTTTTATCATATCTACAATGTCTTTATATTCTTTTAGTTGTTCCATTTAATGTGTTGGTGTTGATAATAATGATTGGTTCTAGATCTTGTGGAATCTCATTTGGTCAAACTAGTATTTTCTGTACTTCTAACTGTGGAATATTACTGGTAGATAATAATATTATATTGTAATATGATTTTAGTCAATCACCATGTGCTGCTTTGGCTAAGATTTTGTTGTCCCATCTTAATTTATAAGCTCTATTTTTTAGAATTTCTTCTATGTAAAATGGTCTATCTCATTTGGGATCAAATTTTCTACTCTATTGTTTTTCCACTTTGGTATAATATAGAAGTATTTTGTCTCCAATTCTGAATTCAATTAGTTTATCTGGTAGTTGGTTATTATGTTTTTTTTTTGTTTTTCTTGTAACTTTTGAATATTATCAGCTGTTCTTCTTTATTTGTTTTCTAGTGTTTCTATTAAGTCATATGTTTTTTTCAATAATGTTTCTTGGAAGTTGTCTTCTTTTATTGGTTCAGTTGGATACCTACTGATTTTTATTTCCACTGGTAGTGTTGTTGTTTTACTGTACACTAGTTTAAATAGTGTTGTTTGTGTAGTATCTTATTTTATTGTTCGATAAGCAAATAATACTAATAGTATAAACAAATCTTATTTGTCTTGATTTTTTTAGCTAATTTTGGCGATTGCTTTATATAATGTTCTATTGAATCTTTCAACTAAGCTATTGGTTTGTAGATGATATGGTGATAATAATGGTCTTTTTATTCCAAATCTTTGACTTAATTCTGCTAATATTTTATTTACAAAATGAGTTTTTTGGTTGGATAGTAGTTTTTTTGAGTATCTGTATTGACAAATCAAATTTTGGTGGATGAATTTGGCAATGAATTCTGCATCTGCTCTTTGAATAGCTTTAGCTTTTGGTCATTTAGTGAGATAATCTATAACTACTGCAATATATCTGTTGCCTTTGCTGGTAATTATTAATGGTTCAACTAAGTTAATTCCAATGCAATTAAATGGTTGTCTCATTTTGATTGGTCTCAATGGCTCACTGGGTTTTGTTCCTCTTTTTTTCTGACAAGCATCACAATTTTGTATATATTGGATGATGTCTGGATGCATAGATGGCCAATAGTATCTTTTTCTAATTCTTTTTATAATTGCTTCTTTGTGAAAATGTTCTGCTGTTGGATCAGAGTGCATGTTGAATAATATTATTTCTTTTTCTGGTTCTGTAATTACCCTAATTGGTTGATCTGAATTTTTTTTGTTTTTCCAATAAAGTATATTTTGGTGAATAATAAAATATTTGGATTGTTGTTTAATATGGTTTTATTCTTTTGGAAATAATTTTTTCTTGAACTGCTGGGTATTAATATAGTGTTAGAGTTGTTAATATTTTTGGATATTTATCTTTTATTATATTTTTGGGTTGTAATGTTTTTAGATTTGTTTCATTTATGACAAGCCATTAGCATTTCTATTTTTTTTTTTTTATAATGTACTGTATAATTAAATAGTGAAAGTTCTATTTTTTATCTACCATGGCAATTATCTCCAAATTTTTGCTTTTGGATTGAAGTTAATTCTTTATGGTCAGTGTATATGTCAAATTTTTGGTTTAAGTATTTTTTTCACTTTATGACTGCCCAATAGATTGCTAAGTGTTCCAATGCTGGTGTTCTATAGTTCTTTTCAGCTGAACTTAAGTTGTGACTAATATATGCTACTGGATGTTCTCTTTCATCTGGTTTTTTTTGAGATAGTACTGCTCCTAATGTTTGATCTGACACATCAGTTGTGATTATGAATGGCTTGCTATAATCTAAATAGATTAGTACTAAAGCTTAAATAAGCTTTCTTCTTAATGTATTAAAAGCTTCTTGCTGGTTTTCTGTCTATTCATATTTAGTGTTCTTTGTTTGGAGCTGGTATAATAGCTGAGCCGGTTTGGAGAAATCTTTGATGAAGTGACAGTAATAACTTGTAAATTCCAAGAATGCTTGTAATTTGGTCAAGTTAGTAAGTACTGGAAAGTTTTTAACTATCTTAATTTTGTTTGGATCCATCTTGATTCTATTTTTACTTACAATATGTCCCAAAAACTTCAATTCTGTTTTGCCAAAGAAGCATTTGGTGGCATTTAACTTTAATCCAGCTCTTTTTAGTTTTTCAAATATTTATTGAAGATGGTGTAAATGATCATTGAATGTCTTTAAGAACACATTAGTATCATTCAAATATATGACTACTGATTTTCATAATAGTCCAGTATAGATGATTTTTATAAGCCATTGGAACGTTGCTAGAACATTCATCAAACCAAATGACATAACTTTAAACTTAAAATTTCCTTCTTGGTGTTACCTAAGTAGAAAAACTGATCCAAAATTATAAAGAAACATGACCAAAACGTAACATAATACAGAATAGCATGCAATAATATTGGATAATACATTATAACTTAGAATAACACAGAATAATGCATTATAACATAGGATAACACAGAATAACATGTAATAACACCAGATAATATGTTATAATATAAGATAACTAGTAATAATGTAAAAAAATAAAACAATTACAGAAATAGCAAAACAATAGTTAGCAATAACAAAACAATCAGAAGCAATTCTGTAGAACAAAAAGAATGTATAAAATAAGTAGCTGTAAAAGTTAGAAAGACATCCAGAAAAAAAATTAGACTTTTAGGAGTCAATTAGACTCTCAAAGTTAATTAGACTTGCAGGTTATAATTATTAAATACTCCTCCTTTTAAGAATAGTTGCTATCAACTGAAATGGAATTATATCAATAAAATATTTCTTTAATTCTTCAAATTCATGTTATTATCCACTACTTAATCTGCTGGCACAATAGCTTTTGATTATGGCTATTAACAGGACATTTATTTTTTATTTTATTTTTTTTATTTTTTTATTTTTTTTTATTTTTATTTTTATTTTTATTTTTCTCTTGTGGAGTGACAACATAGAAAAATTGACTGTTTGGGAATAGACTTCATGATAGCCTGGTAAAAGAAGAAGGCTCCTCCTAAGTTTTGGATATTAACATTATCTTGTTAGCTTATCAAAAGAGTAAAAAGACAATGCCAGATCCTAATAACTGCTTGTTAGCTCAGAGAAAAAAGCTTATCTTTATAAGAAGTTGCAATCAGCAAGAACCAAAACTCTGTGCCTTATAACCAAAGAACTCAATGGGTAAATTCACATTTAGAAAAGACCTTTAGAAACTGATAAACATCAACCTTGTAAAAAACATACAACTTTAGAACACTAAATTAGAACACCAAATATTACCACTATATCCCACCAAGTTTATCTGTAACATTGGGTTGTAAAAGCCATTTTTTTTTATTTTCTAGTTTCATGGCTACTTGCCAGTAACCACTGTCTAAGTCTAAAGTCAAGAACCATTTTTTTCCTCCAAAAGCATTGAAAAGTTCTTGGATTTTTGGAGTTGGGTAGCTATCTCTCTTGGTTACTCTATTAAGTTTCTGGTAATTCACACAAAAGCAGATTTTCTCATTTTTCTTATAGACTAGTACTACTGGTAATGACTATGGACTCATTAATAGTTGAATTAATCTGTTGTCCAACATCTAATTGATTTCTTGATGAATGATCTTATGGCTGGCTGGTAGTACTTGGTATGCTCTTTGTTTAATTGACATTGTATCTCCAGTTTTAATCTGGTGCTGAATTATGCCAGTTCTGCCAAATTTGTTTTCACTTGCAAAAATGTTAGTGAAGTTGTTGAGTAATATTTTGAGTTGTATATACTGGAATGGATTTAAGTTTTCCAGATTTATTTGTTCCAATTGTTCTGATTGGAGCAAATAATATTTGTCTTATCTGTAGATTATTTGTAATGTTATGTCAACATATTCACACAGTTGTGGAAAGTCTGGAATGGGGTTTGGTGGTTGGTTTTCAATTTTGGTGGTTAAATATCCAATAGTAGTTTCTTTTGGTATCTTAATAATATCTCTCATGTTGTTGTAAATAGAAATTTTAATATAACTGTGATTCTTGGCTGGTATGTGTAAATTGACTAATCCAATCTTTTCTAATTTACAAAGTGTTGCTTCTGCTTCAAAAATCTGAATCTGATTCTTTACTTTTCTCTCTATGATTAATATGTACTGGTCATATAATGAAATAGAAATTGATTGATGGGTGGAGATAATTTCTCTTTTGTCAATAACTTTTTTCTCTGCCATATTAACTAGTACATCTATTCTACCCATGGATTCAAATCCACTAATCCCTCTAGCTGTAATCTCTAATTCTTCCTGGTTTCCCACTAATTGAACTATTTTAACCAGAGACAGAAATATTGCCTTCATTTGGCTCTATGATGTAGGCCTTTTCTGAATCATTTTGTAGTATTGCAATAATATTTTCCACATATTTTGCATCAATTATTTCTTCTTTGATGTTAATTTTTTTTTTCACTAAACTACTTCTGAATGCTAACTGAACTATTATTGTTGTTAGAATTTCTAGTGCTATTTTCAGATCAATGCATATATGCAAATGTGGTTCTAATTTGATGGCATCTTTCCCTGAATATCTCAGATTAAACCTGGCATCAGTATTATGTGCATGTTCTGACATAATACTTTCATTATTATCATTGAACTATTTCAATTTCTGCTTCTTGGTAAGATTAAAGAGCACAATGTATTGTTCAGAGTTTGAATCAGAGTTTAAATCATTGTTGTTGTAATTGCTATTTTGCACAGAGCTGAAACTGTTGTTTTTGTTGTTATCATTGTCAGAGTTTGAATTGGAATTGAAATTTGATTCTGATTTCAATGTGTAGCTGCTAATTCATTTTTTCTCTTTGAAAATTGTGTAGATTATGTATGATGGTAGATTGTAAATAAGATTACACTCATTACAATATTCAAAATCACATAAAATCAAACAGTGATTACATAGTTGTGTGTTTATTTTTTCCAAACATTGCTCTTGTTCTTTTTGAATAAGTGCCAAATTCTAATAATGTTTATAGAATTTTTCTGGACTGGCTTCAATGTTGAGGAAAGCATCTGGGTTGGAAATAAGAAAAGTTTCAATTAGTTCTGGTGGGTTATTCTTAATCTCCAATATTTTGCTGCTAAAAAGTCATTATTGGTAATGATTGCTGGCAATATGTTGCTAATAAGTGGTTGCTTTTGATTGAGTTCTGGTTTGTTGGGCGCAGTGTCTTTTGGGGTAACCAGAAGACTTAAATAGTTCTGAGAATTTGGGTTTTGAGAGTATTTAGTTCCTGAACTCTGCTGGCATAATTCTGATTGTTAGTTAGAAGAATTGGGGGTTGGTTAATAGACTATTATTACTAATCTCCAGTTTTGTTGGATCATTCTCGGTTTTTGGTTTCCAAATAACATTGGAGCTGAATTTTGAGGCAGCATTTAAATCAGTTGGGGCTGATAGATTACTTGTGACTGTGGTGATTGATAAATTATTGAGGCAGTTGGCTAATAAATTGGGAGTACATATATTGGCTGTTGTATTATTTGAGTGTAATTAGGTTAATATTAATCTTGATTTGAGTGATAGTTCAGAGTTTGAAATCTGCAATTGGGGTTTCTGTATTGATGTTCCAATTGTGAGTTATTATAAAATTGGCAGTTGGCTCTTAGGTGATCTTGTTTACTATAGTTGTAGCAGATATGCATTTCTTGTTGCCATAGCTGATTGTATAAGAAAGATGAACATGACTGATTTTGGAAACAATTAGCATTTTCCTAATTATTTTGTTGTTATAAAGATTGATAAATGACTTGATTGTTAGCTAAGTATTCTTCTAATTTCTGATTAATTGAGTTGCTAAATTGCTTTAGCTTGGAATCTAAGTTAAATGATCCATTTATTACTAGATTTACAGCTTGGACATGATTGGCTTCTAATTCAGCTAATTCTAAATTTTTGGCATGGTTAATAATGTTCTAAAGAATAGCTGGGCATAGTGAGTATATGCATTATAGTAGACTGCTGTACAACTTGCAAATAAACTGATTCAAAATCTGGAGTATTGTAAAGTAGTTTGCATTAATGATCTAAATTTGACACAGATTTTGGTGGAAGTGTCCCAAGTAAGGTGTGACTGCTTTAGTGTCTCCTTGCTTGATAGTAGTGAAATTAGTTGCTAAGCAATTAATACTGTTATGATCATTGAAATATTGCAGAAATGTGACTTTGAACATGTTAAAATCTTGAGATTTGTTTACAAGATTTTGGTACCAAAAATCAGTAGTGTCTTGTAAAAAGTATGAAATGGCTTCCATTGCTTTAGTATTGTTCCAGTTGTTGGCAGTTATTGCTTTGGCTACATTATTGAGCCAAACTTGGATGTTATTTTCTTTACCAGTAAATTTTTCTAGCTTGGCAATTGATGTATAGGCCATTGGTATAATTAGCAGTTATTGGGGTGGCTGTTGAAGTGGTTGTTGAAGTGGTTGTTGTTAAGATAGTATTTACAGCTATTGAATTGGTTTGACAATTGGTTCAATTAGTGGCTGATTGATTATGATTATTGAAGATAAGTGTTGTTAATTAATTATGTTAGAGTTGAGATTGTTCTGATTTTCTTGAGTTTGAATATTCGGAATTTGATTTTCTGGGTTTTCTGTAATTGAATTTTGTTTATTAATTTCTTGATTACTGTTTTTTTCTTCCTTAAAATTGGTTATTTTCTAGAAACTGGTGGTTTCGAAATCTGGTTGTGGTGGTGGTAATTAAATTTCTGATGGCATTAGAAATTATGATTTAAATCTCTCAAAATAATCATTATATGTTTCTAATAACTCTGCTTTCTTTTGTTTACTTTAAAATGGAATTCTGTTCAGTAGCATTGTTGTACTTGCTGTAGTCATGTTTATTATATTGATAATACTTCTGGGTGTGTGATAATATAATGAATTAACAGGTGAATCAAATCTTTGTTTCTTTCGAGTGAATAGTTAAATTTGCTTTGGTGTTCCTGCTGGTGTTTGTAACCTTTCTTTTTCTTTGTCGGTAAAAGTGATAAAAAATTTCTGCTTGGTGTATTTTTCAATTTTCCTGTTTATTTCTGTAATTAAAGATACAAATAAGTAGTTTTGTGAAAGAGTAGTGCTTTGGAATAGTTCACTGAAAAAATTGTTGAAGATGGATTCTGGATCTTCTTGGCCTTTCAAATGATATACTATTCTCTTGTTGATGTAGCAATTGAAAGCTGATTCTGTTGGCCAATTATTATTTGTTAATCCGAGATAAGTATAATAATATTGAAATAAGAATTTTGCAAATTCCAAATGATTTGTCTTTGTTTCTTTAAATTCTGCCACTGTTTTGAATATGTGTTGTTGGTGCCAGTTTTCTGTTAAATTATACCTTACAGGGAGCACCAAATGTTACAGGTAATTATTTGGAGTTTCAAATCAAATAACAAACCCATAACTTGGTACTCAATAATTAATCTCATTGGTAATATCTGAAAGTTTTGGTATCTAAAGGTTTTGGTTGAGTTCTTTGTATAATAGACAAAGATTCACTTATTGTTTTATCCATAGCTTCCCAGAACCACAATTCCATCAAATTTTTTTCTCAGCATGATGGCCAGTAATTCTCCTAGTAAGCTATCTTTAATCAAGTGTTTTACTCTTATTCCTGGGTCTTTTACCAGTCATTTATATTCTGACATTAGTATCTTTACATGTTAATTCTTTTAATCAAGTTAGTAAAAATAAACAAAGACAGAAAATAAAATAAAAAAAAATAAGAAAAGAAAATAAAAGAAAAGAAAAAAAAAAAATAAGTCAAGGCAATGAATATTAGTATTTTGTCAATAGCTGTGATCAAAAGCTATTGTTCCAGTGGAGTTAAGTATCAGTTACTATCAACATGGAGTATTAATAGTAGAAAAGTAAATTGAGAAAACAAATACTTATTTATTAATATTTGTGAATTAAAAGGTTGCTTAAATGAAATCTAAACTAAGAGATCTGTTTTTTTTATTTCTAATACTACTGCTATATATATATAATCAAAATTTCTTAATTCCTTTAAGAGGAATCCTGGAATTTCACATTTACTATGTCTATCTCTGATTGGCTAATTATATACTAATATACTTCCTATATTCTATGAGTAACAACATATTTCCATTTTTCTACAAAGTTTTTCAACCAGTATACTAAAAAAAGCTTTTCTTTTATCAGATAAAAGTTCTTTGAGGTAGCCATAACAGCAGATAATATCTTCATAAATGAAATTGGCTATTAAGACTGCTGTTTGGTCTGGAATGGCTCTTGTTTTTATCCACTTTGTAAGATAGTCAGTAGCTGTAATAATGTATCTATTGTCATTAGAAGTTATTATTAAAAGTTTAACAACATCTATACCAATTCTGTCAAATAGTTGATTAACAAAGATTAGATAAATATTTTTCTTGTAATTGGGTTTTTTTCTTCTTTGGCAGATATGACAGATTTTGATATATTCAGTAATATCTTTTCCCAAGATAGATCAATAATAGCAAGTTAAGATTTTCTGAATTGTTTTTGTTTTTCTAAAGTGTCTAGCTAATGGATTAGTGTGCATGTTGTATATTACAATTTCTCTTTTTTTAAATCTGATAACTCTTTGGGGGTGGTCAGAATTTTTTCTATTTCTTTTATATAACTGGTTCTGACAAATCAAATAGAAATTTGATTGTTTGCACAAATGTTTTTTTTGCTGTTAAGTGTATTCTGGTGGGTATTGTTCTTTACCCAAAAATTCTATTAAGGCAGAGTAATTGTCCAAGTCTATTATTGTGTTTGTTTATAAGAGAGTTATTAATAATTAAGTTGGTTTGGTTAAAAGATTGTACTATTACTGGATAGTTAGTCTAAAGAGAGCATTAGTGTTTTGATGATTTGCTCCTTTGTGGTGTTGAATATTATAGTTGAATTCATCCAAATAAATAATTCAGTAAGTTATCCATTTATGTTCCAGCTTCTTTTTGTTACACAGTCAAACTCAGACTTGATGATCTGTTACCACTAAGAATTTTACACCAAAAAGATATTGGTCTCAATAACTAGTAGTTCATACTACTGCTAAGCATTCTTGTTCAATAATTAAATAGTTTTTTTCTGCTGGTGTAAGAGTTCTACTGACATGTGCTATAGCATGTTTCCTGTTATTTTCATTTTTTTGTGAGAGAACAGCACCAAGTTCATAGCCAGATGTATCAGTGTGCAAGATAAAAGATTGGTTCAGATCAGATTGTTTAAGGATTGGTTCAGTAATAAGTTTTTTCTTCAGAATTTCAAAAACTTTTTGCTGATGTGTGCTCCAGTAATAATTGACATTTTTCCTAAGTAGTTAATTGAAAGGAAAGGCAATTTTGGAGAAATCTTTGATAAATTTGCAATAGTAAAAAGCCAAACCAAGGAAAGAGCATAGTTCAAAACATTTATTGGTTGTCTAATGTTTTGAACTTTTTCAACTTTGGCTGGGTCAGAGAAGATTTTATTTTTTGTAATAAGATGACCAAAAAATTGGGTGAATTGTCATCTAAAAAAAAATTTGATTAGATTTATCTTAAAGTCAGCATTTCTAAAGAGATCAAAAACTTTTTGCAAGTGTTCAAAGTGTTTATTCCAGGTTTTTGAGTATATTATTATGTCGTCCAAATAGACTAGAACAAAGTTTTTTTTTACTGATTCAAATACTTTGTTTATTAAGTATTAAAAAGTGAAAAAAGCATTGATAAGACTAAAAGACATAACTGTGAATTTATAGATGTCATACTTGGTAATGAAAGCAGTTTTCTTTCTACTTTTTGGATCTATCTCTACTTGCCAGAATCTAGCAGTTAAGTCAATAGTTAAGAAGAAAGCAGCATCATTAAATTTATCTAACATTGCATCAATTTTGGAAAGTAAATACATATCTCTTATAGTAATGGCATTTAATTGGTAGTAGTCAACACAAAAGCATAGGATTCCATCTTTCTTGGATACTATTACAACTGAAAAAGTCTATTCACTCTTGGTTTTTTGTATGAATTCAAGATTTTTTATTTGGGTTATCTTTTTCTTGATAAATTCATTATTGTGTCAATTAGATTGATAAGGCTTCAAATGGATGGAATGAGTTTTTTTGGTGGTGATAATGTGTTGTATCACATAAGTTTATTCAGAACTATTACTTTTTTTTGAGATAACTGGGCTATTTTTAGTCAACAGATTTTCAATTTCAATTTTTTTTTTTTAAAAGAGGGTTTTTTTTGTTCTACTGCAAGTAATTAAATCTTAGGTGGTTTACTTTTAAAAAATTTTTGTACTTCTCTTAATTTTTCTCTTGGTATTAAGCTAATAAGTTTCCAATCTTTGTAATAGATTAGGCAGAATTTGCATTCATCATTAGGAGAATATAAAGGTTTATTACATCAGCATTTGGCACAAAAACTATGCTACCAATAACTGTATTTGGCTTTCTTGCCAGATTTTCTATCAAAGGTTTTTCTAAGAATATCATAATAGGACCAACAGATCAGCTTATTATTTACCATAATTTTTTCTTTGTTAGCTTTAACATTGTCCAATGGCTTGCTGTTACTGGTGAAGATGGTATAGGTGAATTTAGCAGTTTTTTTTTGTTTTTCTTGATTTTTTTTTCTTCTTCATCACTTTTATTATTATTTAATTTATCTGATTGTTCTTTTTCTTGGTTTTGCTTGGGTACTAAAGGAATTTTCCAATGATAACATTTAATTACAATGAGTTTTTCATCATATTTAATGATTAGTTTACAAAGTTCATAATCAAGCAAGACTTTTGTCTTCTTGAATCATTTATTATTAACAATAATAGTGTATTTTTTTGCTTCAAATACTTCCATGTCAATCTCAATGCTGATGCCATTGATGTGAACAGGAACAGCTTTGGCTATACCAAGCCCTTTCTTTTTGTCACTATGCATATTGGTCATTGATTTGGTTGAGAGTTCATCTATCTTTCTACTAATGGCTTCTAAAAAGTGTTTGGCAATTACACTTACAGATGATTTATTGTTTAAGATCAAGTTAATAAAATAACCAGCCACTTGGGTTTTGCAAATTAGAGAGGTAATATTACTATTGTCAGCAAGTTCAGCTTGGTAAGAATGCTTGTTGGTTTTTGGTGTCTTCATCTTTAGAATCAATGATTTGTAAAGATTTTTTTTGAACTGTAGATGAGTTATTAATTGACCAAATATAATGTGTGCTGAGGTTTCCATAAAATTTTTAATAATAGAATAAGAACCAGATTTTTGTACTATTTCTGGGGGTTTCAACTTTGGAGAATTTTAAAAAACTTTAGTTTTTAGTGGCTCATTGTTATCTGCAGTTAATATGGATGTTTTGTTTGGGTCCAAAACGAAATCAATCTTGGCTTTTTTCTTTTTTTTTGTTAATTCAAAAGTGTTGATTGCTAGTTCATCTATGTTATGGTCATCATTAGTTAAATTAAAAGTGTAAAAGGGGTTTTCTTCTAATTGGCTTGTACTCTTACTCTTTGAAGGTGTGCTTACTAGTTTAAAGGCTAATAAACAGTGGCTTCAATTAAGAAATTTTTTTTAAAGAAATTGATGTTGGCATGATTGGATCTTTAATTGAAAACATTGTTGTTAATAATTCTGTTATTTTAATTGTCATTGTTTTTGGGAGCTAAAGGAGGCAAAAAAAGATTGTTGTAATCTCTGGAGAAATGTCCAGTTAATCTACAGTAATAACACACAGGTGGGCCACAATTTTGTTGATAAGGAAATTGCTAATGCTAATTAAAATAGGATTCATATTTGGGTTTTTGGAGTTGTTGATTATCTCAGACTACTTGAACTAATGGTTCTAATAGCTGGGCAAGATTGGCTGTAAGTCTATCTATTAATTGTTTATTGGGATTTGGAGTTTGGGCAGTAAAAAAAATAGCAGCCATTTGAAAAACAGGAATTATAACAAGAGCAGAAGCAAAAACTAGAAGTGTAAATTTCAAGTGTATCCTTTAATTGTTTTTAATTTGTTGGACTAATTCAATGACCATATCTATTGTGGGATTGTTTTTTAAGACTAGAAGAGACCAAAGAGCATATAAGAGATCAGTTCTTAATTTTTTTGTGAAAAAGTAAATTTTCTGCTCTTCTGTTTAGTTTCTTCTAGAGTTTATCTGTTTGATTAACTTTTTGTTTGCTTTGACATATTCAGTTACAACTTTACCAGGATCTTGGGTTCTCTTTTCTAATTCTATATACTATTTTGAGATCAAGATATGATGCAAATTATTTATAGTTATCAAACAATTTATATAATTTTAAATTGTATTTAGTCTTCCAATTTTAATAATATTAAAAAACTAAACCATAAATATAATAGATTAAGTTCTTCTTTTTTATATTTATGATTTAATTTTTTGAATTATATTATAATTTATAAAGTTATTAAAGTTTAAAATTAACCACTTTTATTATTAATCTTTAATTTTCAGATGCTGATCAATTAGATTTTAGCCAATCAGCAATCATTAAAGTCACGTTACTACGTGATAAATTATCGAAGTATTATTATTTTCAGAAAGGCTTTTAATTAATATTAATTTAATCTTTAGATAGTCACTTTTTTATAAAAATATAATATTTCTTGGCCTATGTGTTTTCTGCTGGTAACATGGCACTATTAACCATAAATATTCCATTCACACCACTATTATATTTGGTTGTCATTATTAGAACAGAAATTCAGATATCAATATTGTTCACACCAGACATCAAAAAAATTGTAAAAGTACTATGAGCAATTGTTAAAGAATTTGGAAATGTCATTTGCACTTTATTTATAACCTTGTATTATTATAATGTAGATACTTATTTTGAATTCACAAATAATCTTTCAATGACTATAATGTTGCATTTCAAAAAATTGCTTGGATCTAAGAGATATATAAAATCTCCTGTATTAAAGATTTCTGATTAAATTTAATATTTAAATGATGAATATACCAAAGAAAAATATAACAACTAAAATACTTATTGTGTATTCGACCGAATTAAGTTCTAGTTTTAAAATTGGTTCCTAGACTGTAAAAAAAATTTTGATTGTAGAATATTTCAACAACTTATTAGAATGTGATATATAATGGCTTATCACAATAATCAAGAAATTTACATTAATTGGTGTTAATTTAAGAGAATCAAATTGAAATTAAAAGATCTTTGGCTTTATCTTGATTAAAAAAACTGAAGTTGTCTTAAAGCCCATAACCTTGAATAGCTCTTTTTTATTAGTGTTGTACATTTTTTAATGAATTTGTTTTGATGCAAAAAATGTATGAAATGTATTAGTTCAAGTAGATAAAACCCAGATTTTTTTGTAAAAGCCTAATAAACTTCTTATTTATAAATAATATATTAAAAATACATGTATATTAACCAATAAAATTTAATTATATAAATAAAAACACATGAAGATCATCATTTAAAATTTTGGACTGATCTACATTTTTGATGATTATAAATGGTTTGCACCATAAGAGTTCTAAATTTCATTTCAAACTGGTGTTACTTATAGAATATAAGAAGTATATTAGCATATAAATTAGCCAATCAGAAATAACCATAGTAAATATGGAATTCCAGGATTCTTCTCAAAGAAATTGCAGAATTCCAGAAATTTCAGAATTCTCATACAAGAAATTGCAGGATTCCAGAATTCTAGGATTTTTCTCAAAGGAATTCCAGGATTTCTGAGGTAAAAAATTGAAGAATTGAGGAATCTCAATTATGTATATATAGCAGTATTATTAAAAGTAGAAAAGACAAATCTTTTAGTTTAGATTTTATTTAGGCAATCTTAGAAATCACAAATATTAATAAAATAATTATTTGCTATCTCAATCTACTCTTTACTATCAACACTTTATGTTGATAATAATTCATACTTGATTACACTAAAACAATAGTTCTTGATCATGGCTATTGATGAAATATTAATATTCATTGCCTTGGCTTATTTTTTTCTTTTTTTTTTATTTTATTTTCTTTCTGTCTTGGTTTATTGGATTACTAACTTGATTAAAAAGGATTAACATGCAGAGATACTAATATTAAGATATAAGTAACTAATAAAAGATCTAAGAATAAGAGTAAAATACTCAATTGAGGATAGCTTACCAAAAAAATTACCAGCTATCACATTGAGAAAGAAATTTGATGGAATTGCAGTACTGAGAAGCTATGAATAAAACAATTAGGAAATCTCTGTCTATTATACAAAGAACTCAAACAAAACTTTTAGATACTGACAACTTACAAATATTACCAACATCATCAAGCAAATTAACACCAAGTTATGGATTTGTTATTTAATTTAAGACTTTAAATAATCACCTGTAACATTTGGTGCTTTCTGTGAGGTTTAATCTAACAAAAAACCACCACCAGCAACAACCATATGAAACAGTGGTAGAATTAAAAAAAACAGAGACAAACCACTTGGGATTTGCAAAATTCTTATTTCAGTACTACAAAAGTCATCTGGAATTAAATAATAATTGGCCAACAAAATCAGCTTTCAATTGTTATGTCAATGAAAAAATTGTATATTACTTGAGAGGACAAGAAAATCCAAAATCTGCCTTTAACAATTTCTTCAGTAAACTACTTCAAAACATTACATTACCACAGAATCATCTATTTGCAACAATAATTACAGAAATAAACAGGAAAATTGAAAAAATACACTAAACAAAGATTTCTTATCACTTTTGTAAACAAAAAAAAAGGAAGGTTATAAACACCAGCAAAAATTCCAAAGCAAATACAATTATTTACTTGGAAGAAACAAAAATTTAACTTACCTGCCAATCCATCATATCACCATACACTTAGTGTTATGGAAGTGTTTTTTTGGTATATTTTAATTGTTGATATCCTGTTTTAATTGCAATCAGTCTCTCGTGAGTTTCTTTATTTTATGTGTTGAATATTAATAATAATGTATTGAAGATTTTCTCTTAATGTTGTGATATAAGTCTTTTCATTTTTAATTCTAGTTGTCTTTGTATATTGTGTACTCCTTTCCAGAGGCTAATCTAAAATCTACCCACTGTCTGAGGTCTTCTCTGAGGCTATTCTTGCAATTGTCTAATGTGTTTTTCTAATCTAGAAACATAGAATGTTAATGGTCTTTTCTTGATTTCTTTAAGTATATAATAAAGTTTTTTCAATTTAATTAGTAACCACATGAATAATCTTGATCAGGGATTATTCTTTTAAAGGATTCAAAGATGAAATAATAGTTTTATTTGCTAGAGAGGGTATGTAAATTTTATTGTTAATCTTGTAATTATGATGTTCATTCAATTTATTATTTTTATTAATTCTTTTTAAATAAGATTTTATTTAAATATTTGTTGCTTTGAGTTGAAACTGTTTTTTTCTTCATCATTAAAAACTATTGTATATATATATAATTATTGTTTTACAAAATAATGTCTTGTAATACTCTATTTTTATTATTTCTAAATAATACTTGTTGCTTTTGCACAATAGTGCTTGCTACTATTGTAAATCATTTCTTTTTATAAATTGTTGCTGTGCTATTTCATGATTGGCTAATTTATATTATTTATAATTTCTATTAAATTCTTGAACTGTAACACTGGAAGCACTATTAATATAATAGACATATTGACAGCAAGTGTGACAATATTATTGAACAGAATCTTATTTCAAAGTAAACAAAAGAAAGCAGAATTATTAGGAATGTATGGTAATTATTTTGAAGGATTTAAATTGTGATTTCCAAAATCATTAGGAATTTGATTATCACCACCACAACCAGATTTTGGAGCCACTAATCCTTGAGAGATAACTAACTCAGAGGAAAAAGAAGATAGCGATCAAGAAATTAATAGTCAAAATCTGATTTCAGAAAACATGGAAATTCAAATCCTGATCATTCCAACTCAGCAAAAGCAGAATAATCCAAACACCACTCCTATTATTCTTCAAAACTTATCTTTAGTAATCATAATTGATCCATCACCAGTCCCACCAATCAACAAACAGCAACAACAATAGTTACCACTATCTTAGCAGCCACTACAACAGCAACCTCAACCACAACAACAACAACAACTACTACTAGTACCAATAGCATACATTTCTATTACCAAATTAGAAAAATTTACTGACAAAAAGAATAATGTCCAAGCTTGGTTCAATAATGTCGCCAAAGCAATCACTGCTAACAATTGAGATGACACTAAAGCCCTACAGATCATTCCATACTTTTTACAAGATACTGCTGATTCATGGTATTAAAGCTTGGTCAACAAACCAATCATCTTCAATGCATTTAAAACAGAGTTCTTGAGATATTTTAGCAACAATAATAGTATTAATTGCTTAGCCAATACTTTCACCACAATTAAGCAAAAAAAAACTGAAGCAGTTACTACTTTTCTAGAACACTTCCATAAAAATTTGTGCCAAATTCAGGCAATACAAGCCAATTATTTCACAGTGCTGCAAATTTTAAATTAATTCATTAGAGATCTGTGCAATAACATCCTGTAACGCATATGTTCATTATACCCAGTAGATTTTTAAACCATAATTACAAATGCCAGAGATTTTAAAGCAGCTGAACTCAAAGCCAACTATGCCCAAGCTGTCAATTTAGTGATAAACAAATCATCTAACTTGGATTCCAAATGGAAACAATTCAGTAATTCAATTAATCAAAAACTGAAAAAATACTTAGTTGACAATTACACAATTTATCAAACCTCATAATAACATAACAATTAAGGAGTCCCAAATCGCTTTCAAAATCAGTTGTGGCCATCATTGTCATCAACCAATTAATTGTGGCAGACTGAGACATGTACATGCCACAATTATGATAAATAAGATTACCTAAAAGCCAACTGCTGTTTTTATAGCAGTTTATGATCAGAAAATCAATACCAAAACCCTGATCACAGATTTCAAACTCCAAACTATTAATTAAATTAGGATCAATATCAACCTTATTACACTCAAATAACACAGCAACCAATATATGTATCTCCAATATATTAGTCAACAGTATCAGTAATTTATCAAACTCTGCAGCCACAAATAATTTATCAACTACAACTGATTTGAACACTGTCACAAAACCCAGCTCCAATGTTACATAAGAACCAAAGGCCAAAAATGACCCAACAAAACTGAAAATTGGCAATAGTAGTCTATTAACTGATTCCTAGTTCTTTCAACCAACAATCTGGATCATGCCAGCAGAGTTTGGAAACCAGGTACTTTCAAAACCCAAATTTTCAAAACTATTTAAGTCTTCTAGTTAACCCCAAAGACACCTTACTCAACCACTTGGAAATCAACCAGAAACCACTTATCAACAATATTCCACTAGCAACTGTTACTGAAAACGAATCCCTTGCAGCAATTTTTCTATTTAAAGTAGAATCAACTAGCATACTATTATTCAGTAAAGCTGCTTTTGATGCAAAATTCATCACAGCAATGTATACAGATGCCAAAGTTGATGGTTACCCCATTAAACTAATATTAGACAGTGATTCAGCAGGCAGTATCATCACAAAACAATTTATAAACCAATTAGATCACTGAGTTAATCATGCTGCCAATGCCCAAATCATTACTGCAGATGGAATGACAAAAACCCCAATCAGTGAAATAGATGACTTTCCATTTGAACTCAACAGCATCATAATACCAATCAAGGTATTGGTAATGGAAGCTACTTAGTACCAAGCTTTCATTAGTAACAACTGGCTGTCCAAGACCAATACTGTGCTTGACTGGAACACCCAAGAGCTACAGCTCAGCCAAAATGGCCAACACACATGTATACCAGCCACTTATGGACATTTTAAGACCACTACTATACCAACACTATTAATCAAATTTGAGAAAGAAGAAGTAAATAAACCTACCTGGAAAGCCTACCAAGTCTTGTGGGCTAACACCAATCACAATGAACTGCCACCAGTACTCTTTTGAAATAACAAAAGGAAAGGAAAAGAAGAGGACAAACATGAAAAACTTATAGTCACAGAAGAAATAACCAGTGGCTGGGAATAATCATACTCACATGAATCTATCAAAGAACTACCATACATTCCACTCAAATGCCAAGATTGTGGCAAGAAACTTTCTTCCATGGGAGCTTAAATAGTGCCCAACAAAGATTACTGAATGTGAACCCACTATTACTGCAAGCTGTGTCACAGAAAATGGTATGGCTATCCAAAATAACAAAACAAGTGGAACAATAAACCATGTTTTGCTTGTGGAAAACAGTTACTCAACAAAAAAATATGGAATAACATTCCTGGTTGAGGAGAAATATGTGATGCTTCATGTCAGTACACAATCTTCATAAGTGACTGGGTTAGTTGTAGCACATCTATTACTGCCACATGGCACCAAGTGATTTCTCACTTGGATGGCTATCCATATAACAAAGATGAAATCTGGCAAATGGTCAATGCCAAAATAGAAAATGCTTTATTCAGTAAGATCCTGGAAATAAAAAACAATTATCCTGATGCTTTTTTGGACATTAAAGCTGGTCTAGAAGAGTTCTATAAACATTATCAAAACTTAGCACTTACCTGAAAAGAGCAAGAACAGTAGTTAAAACAACTAAATGCGAGACTGTGCAAATATTGCCTAATTTCCAGTGATTTCAAATATTGTAATGATTATAACATTGTTTACAATCCACTACTGTACATGATTTACATGATTCCAAAAAAACACAAACCAATCAGCAGCTGCACATTGGAATTGAAATCACAGTTCAATTCCAATTCAAACCCCAATGACAATAACAACTACAGTTCCAGTTCTGTTCAAAATAGCAATAACAATAGCAGCAGTTCAAACTTTAATTCAAACTTAGAACAATATATCACACTTCCTGACCTCACTAAGGAGCAGAAACTTAAATAGTTTAATGATAATAATGAAAATATCATGTTAGAACATGTACATGATATTAATGCAGGGTTTGATCTAAGATATCCTAGAAAAAAAGCCATCAAATTAGAACCACACTTGTGTACAAGCATTGATCTTAAAATAGCACTAAAAATTTCAGCAACAACAATAGTTCAACTAGTATTGAGAAGTAGTTTAGTGAAAAAAAAGATTAATATAAGAGGAGAAATAATTGACACAAAATATGTGGAAAATATTATTGCAATACTACAAAATAATTCAGAAAAGACCTACATCATAGAACCAAACAAAAAAATAGCACAGACAATATTTCTGCCTCTGGTTAAAATAGCTCAGTTAATATTAGTAGGAAACTGGAAAGAATTAGGGATAACAGCAAGAGAGATAAGTGGATTCAGATCCATAGATAGAATAGATGTACCAGTTAACATGGCAGAGGAAAAAATTGTTGACAAAAAAAAAATTATTTCTATCTGTCAAACAATTTCTATTTTACCATATAACAGACATATGTTAACAATAAAAAAAAAAGTAAAAGATCAGGCACAAAATTTTGAAGTGGAACCAACTGTTTGTAAATCAGGAAGGATTGGATTAGTCAATCTACACATATCAGCCAAAAACCACAGTCACATCAAAATTTCTATTTACAACAACACGAAAAATGTTATTGAGATACCAAAAAGAACTATCATTGAATATTTAACCACTGAAATTGAAAACCAACCACCAAACTTCATTCTAAATTTTTCACAACTGTGTAGATACATCGACATAATATCACAAACCATCTATGAATAGAATAAATGTTATTTGCTCCAACCAAAACAATTGAAACAAATAAACATGGGAAACTTAGACCCACTTCAACATATACAACTTAAAATATCACTTAACAATTTTATTGACATTTTTACAAGTGAAAATGAATTTGGCAGAACTAACATAATTCAGCACCAAATCAAGACTAAAGATGCAATGTCAATCAAACAAAGAACATACTGAATACTACCAGCTAGCCATGAGATTATTTGCCAAGAAATCCATTAGATGCTTGACAACAGGCTAATTTAGCTATTAATGAGCCCATAATTGTCACTAGTGGTACTAGTTCATAAGAAAAATGAGAAAATTTACTTTTGTGTGGATTACAGAAAACTCAATAGTGTAACTTGTAAAGACAATTATCCAACTTCATGGATTCAGAAATTATTTGACACTTTTGGAGGAAAGAAATAGTTCTTGACATTAGATCTAGATAGTGGTTACTAGCAAGTAGCTATGAATTCAGAAGATAAAGAGAAAATAGCATTTACCATGAAAGAAAAAAATTTTGAATTTGAAGTAATACCATTTGGCTTAACCAATATACCAACTACATTTCAACAGCTAATAGAAATTGTTTACACCAGACTGCTATGAAAATCAGTAGTCGTGTACTTAGATAACACCAATGTGTTCTTAAAAACATTTGATGATTATTTTCATTATCTCTAGCAAATGTTTAAAAGACTAAAAAGAGCAGAATTGAAACTAAATGCAATTAAATGTTTCTTTGACAAGACAGAACTCAAGTTTTTAAGATATGTCATAAACAAAAAGAGCATTAAAACAGATCCAGATAAAATTGAAATAGTTAAGTCTTTTTTAGTACTCACCAACCTGACTGAATTACAAGTATTCTTGGAATTCGCAGGATACTATTATTACTTTATCAAAAACTTTTTCAAACTGGCTCAATTATTATATTATCTACAAACCAAGAATGTTCAATATAAATAGACTAAAATACAACAAAAAGCTTTTAACATACTAAAAAAAAAGCTCATTCAAGCTCCAGTACTGATCTATCCAGATTATAGCAAACCATTTATTATTACCACTAATGCATCAGATCAAATATTAGGAGTAATATTATCACAAAAAAAACCAGATAGAAGAGAACATCCAGTAGCATATGCCAGCCAAAGCTTAATGCCAGCCAAAAAAAATTATGAAACACCCATACTAAAACACTTAGCAATTTATTGGACAGTTATTAAATAGAAGAAATGCTTAAGCCAGAAATTTGAAATGCACATAGATCACAAAAGATTGACTTCAATCCAGAAACAAAAATTTGGAGACAATTGACATGTGAAATAAAAAATAACACTATTATTATACACTTTTACAATACATTGTTACAGGTTGGAGTAACAAGCTAACAGATAGCAAGGGAGAACAGTATTGTATGGTAATGAAAATAAACAAAGAAAGAATTACAATAAGGGAGCAAATTGAATAAGTAGGAATTCAATGTGCATGATTAGTCTCATAAAAATCACAGTCGCTAATCTTTTCTTAAATTTGAAGGTAGAGGAATAGTCCGTGATTGTCAACAAGATAACACTGCTGCTATTATTCTATGCCTCAACTCGGCGATTTTTAGAATCAATAACAGGTATCGTTGTATTTTTCAATCATTTCTTTATTCAATGAATTACAAGAGCAAGCCAATTGCTTCTTAGGCTAATTCTAACAAATACAAATTAAGAAGGGGAAAAGATAAGGTATGTGAATGCCAACAAGTAGATACTTGAAGGTAAGGAAAGGGGAATAAGCGATTATGAGAGGAAGTAATTAATATTGTTTATTTTGTTACTTTGATCATGTCTTTCTACAGCTGAGGGAATCATCACTTATATAGCTGTCTAAAATGGTCAACGACCAGGTCAATGATCAGGTCAACAGTCAGGTTATTGATTAGGTCAACAATCACTATCTAAAAATAGGGTGGCTAATTATATGACATCAATGGCTAATACATGTGATAATTAATAAAAACTATGTATTTCAACCATAACATCATCCTTTCCAAAGAGATTGAGCTCCGGCGAAATCAAACTATTTATGGGATAGTCTATGTGAAGGGTTTTGTCTAACTCAAAACTAACTAGTTTGTTGAAGTCTTTTGTGAATAGAGTATATAGTACTTGAGGCAAAATAAGCTTTGTATTCAAGAGACCAAATCTTTGTATTAGAGTTCTGGCTCTTCTAGCAATGGTCAAAACTCTTGGGACATCCAATTGTATAATGCCCAAAATTTCCACTTGTATCTCTGAAGTTGTTTTCTTTATGAGCTTCATGTCTTCTATGATTTCACTAAGACGACCATAGAGTTCTAGTTGTCTTCCATATGACAAGTTTTTGTTTATGGGCAAGATTTCTTGTATTGTTTTTCCAATTGTGCTGAAAGATAAAAATATCACTGCTGTTATGCTTTCCAGCAGGTATTTATCCATTTTGCCACCAATTCTTTCTCTTCTGGTAGTTGTTTTCTTTGGTCTAATAACAGTGTGAATTCCACTGTTGTCTGTTATAGTGGTTTGTTTTCCGATAGTCAGAGTAGCATTTGGATAGTTCTTGATTCAGTACTCATGGAAAGTATAGAAAGCGTTTTGAATGTTTTGATCCAGGAAATAATTGTTCATGTTGATTGAAGATATCTCTGTTTTGGGAATGGTGCATTTATTTATATCTAATTTTTGCTGATCATTTGGGTCGGTATTACCACAACAGATAACCAATCAAGTCGTTTGTAATATTTCTTGAGTCATGTGCCATAAACAGGGTGATCACTGAATATTGTTCCATATTGATCTTGTAAGATATAAGAACCATTGTTCAAAACTTTGTTGACTATAAAAGGTCCTTTTCACCAGCTAGAGAATTTATCACCATAGACATTGTCTCTGTCTGAATGGTATTCCAAAACTAAGTTACCAACACTTAAGGAAAGTGTTTTATAGGTCTTTTTCTTTTTGAGCTTCTCTTGAACCTGTTTTATCTTTTCAAAGGCAATTATCCGTGCTTCTACTAATGAATCAAGAATGGTATCAAGTCTTCTTTGCAAAATGTCTTTGTAATCTCCTATTGTTATTTCTTCTAAAGGTATTGTTTCTATATCTGTTTCTATTGGTAGAGTTGTCATTCGTCCATAGAGCAAATAAAAGGATTCATAACTTGTTATGTCATAATTCACAGTTTTGTAAGCAAACAAGGCTGAAGGCAATACTTTGTCCCATAGGTTGGTTTCTTCACTGGTTTTGGCTAAGGTTTTACATAGTGTTCTATTAAAACGTTCTACTAGGCCATTTGTTTGGGAGTGATAAGGGGAAGAGAGTTTATGACGTATTTCCATTTTTCTGCAAAGTTCTTCAACCAGTGTACTGAGAAAAGCTCTTTCTTTATCAGATAAAAGTTCTTTGGGGCAGCTGTGGTGACAGATAATATCTTCATAAATAAAATTGGCAATTGAGACTGCTGTTTGATCTGGAGTGGCTTTTGCTTCTATCCACTTTGTAAGATAGTCGGTAGCTGTGATAATGTATCTGTTGCCATCAGAAGTTACTGTTAAAGGTCCAACAACATCTATACCAATTCTATTAAATGGTTAACCAACAGAGATTGGACGGATATCTTTCTTGCAATTGGGTTTTCCTCTTTTTTGGCAGGTATTACAGGTTTTGATGTATTCAGCAATGTCTTTTCCCAAGGTAGGCCAATAATAGCGAGCTAAAGTTTTCTGAATTGTTTTTGTTTTTCCAAAGTGTCCAGCTAATAGATCAGTGTGCATATTGTAGATTACAATTTCTCTTTCTTCAAATCTAATAACTCTCTGGGGGTGGTCAGGATCTTTTTTATTTCTTTTATATAACTGGTTCTGGCAAATCAAATAGAAATTTGATTGTTTGTGCAAATGTTCTCTTTGCTGTCGAATATAGTCTGGCAGATATTGTCCTTTACCCAAAAATTTCATTAAAGCAGAGTAGTTGTCCAAGTCCATTATCATGTTTGTTTGTGGGGGAGTTACAAATAATTAAGTTGGTTTGGTTTGAGAGGGTTTTACTATCACTGGATAATAAGTCTGGAGAGAGCATCGGCGTTTTGATGATTAGCTCCTTTGCGGTGTTGAATGTCATAGTCAAATTCATCCAAGTGGAGTATTCAGCGAGTTATCCATTTATGTTCCAGGTTTCTTTTGTTACGTAGCCAAACCAAAGCTTGGTGATCTGTTACCACCAAAAATTTCACACTCTTAAGATATTTGTCCCAGTAGCTGATAGCCCAAACTACTACTAAGCATTCCTGCTTAGTAACTGAGTAGTTTCTTTCTACTGGTGTGAGAGTTTTACTGGCATATGCTACGGCGTGTTCTCTGTTATCTTCATCTTTTTGGAAAAAAACAGCACCAAGTCCATAGCCAGATGCATCAGTGTGAAGGATAAAAAATTGATCCAAATTAGGTTGCATAAGGATGGGTTCTGTAACCAGTTTTTCCTTCAGAATTTCAAATGCTTTTTGTTGATGAGTGCCCCAGTAATAATTGATGTTTTTCCTAAGTAGCTGATTGAGAGGAGCAGTGATTTTGAAGAAATCCTTGACAAACTTGCGATAATAAGAGGCCAAACCAAGAAAAGAGCGTAGTTCATAAACATTCATTGGTTGTCTAATGTTTTGAACTTTTTCAATTTTGGCTGGATCAAGGAAGATTCCATCTTTTGTAATAAGATGGCCAAGAAACTGGGTGAATTGACGTCCAAAGAATGATTTGATTGGATTGATCTTGAGACCAGCATTTCTAAAGAGGTTAAAAACCTTTTGCAGATGTTCAAGGTGTTCATCCCATGTTTTTGAGTATACCATTATGTCGTTCAAGTAGACTAGAACAAAGTTTTCTTTTACTGATTCAAATACTTTGTCCATTAAGCGTTGAAATGTGGGAGGAGCATTTGTGAGACCAAAAAACATGACTGTGAATTTGTAGGTACCATACTTGGTGATGAAGGCAGTTTTTTTTCTGCTTTCTGGATCCATCTCTACTTGCCAGAATCCAGCAATTAAGTCAATGGTTGAGAAGAAAGTAGCACCATGGAATTGGTCTAGCATTGCATCAATCTTGGGAAGTGGGTACATGTCTCTTTCAGTAATGACATTTAATTGGCAATAGTCAACACAAAAGCATAGGGTTCTTCCTTTCTTAAATACCACTACAACTGGGAATGCCCATTCACTCTTGGTTTTCTGTATGAATCCAAGAGTTTTCATTTGGGTTATTTCCTTTTTGATAAACTCATCATTGTGCCGGTTGGATTGATAGGGCTTCAAATGGATGGGGCAAGTTTCTCTGGTGATGATGGTGTGTTGTATCACATGTGTATGTCCAGGAGGTTCACCTTCTTTTGAGATAACTGGGCTGTTTCAAGCCAGCAGGTTTTCAATGTCTACTTTTCTTTTTTCTGAAGAGGGTTCTCTTTGTTCTACAACCAATGATTGGATTTCAGGTGGTTCGTTTTCAAAGGACTTTTGGACTTCTTTTATTTCTTCTCGGGGTATCAAGCTGATTAGTTCCCAATCTTTGTAATAGATCAGGCAGGACATGCATTCATCGCTAGGAAAATACAATGGTTTGTTGCACCAGTACTGGGCACAAGGACCATGCTACCAATAACTGTATTTGGCTTTCTTGTCTGGCTTTCTGTCAAAGGTTCTTCTGAGCATGTCATAATAAGACCAGCAGATCAGCTTGCCATTGACAATAATTCCTTTTTTATTTGCCTTGACATTATCCAGTGGTTTGCCATTGCTAGTGAAGATGGTATAGGCAAGTTCAGCAGTTTCTTTTTTGTTCTTCTTGTTCTTCTTCTTCCTCACTTTCTTCATCATCTGATTCATCTGATTCATTTTCTTCTGGGCTCTGCTTGGGTACTGGGGGAGTTGTTCAATGGCAACACTTAACCACAATGGGTTTTTCATCACATCTAATGGTTAGTTCACAGAGTTCATAATCAAGCAAAGCCTTTGCTTTCTTGAGCCATTCATTGCCAACAATGATGGTGTATTCTTTTGCTTCAGACACTTCCATATCAGTTTCAATGCTGATGCCATTGATGCAGACAGGAATAGCTTTGGCTATGCCAAGCCCTTTTTTCTTATTACCATGCACATTGGTCATTGGTTGTGTGGATGATTCATCAATTTTTCTGCCAATTGCTTCAAGAAAGTGTTTGGCAATAACACTAACAGATGATCCACTGTCTAGGATCAAATCAATGAAGTAGCCAGCCACTTGGGCTTTACAAATTAGAGGAGTAACATTGCTATTGTCAGCAAGTCTAGCTTGGCGAGAGCGTTTGTTGGTTTTGGGTGTCTTTTTCTTTGGAATCAGGGATTTGCGAAGATCTTTTCTGAATTGTGGATGGGTCATTAATTGGCCAAAGGTTATATGTGCTGGGGTTTTCATAAGGTCTTTGACAACAGAATAGGAACCGGATTTTTGTACTATTTCTGGGGGTTCTAACTTTGGAGAGTTCTTGAAAACTTTGGCTTTTGGGGGCTCATTGTTGTTAGCAGTTGATGTAAAAGCTTTATTGGGGTCTAGAACGAAATCAACTTTGGCTTTTTTCTTCTTTCTTGTGGATTCAGAGAGGTTGATTGCTAATTCATCCATGTCATGGTCATCATCAGTTAAGTTAAAAATGTAAAAGGGGTTTTCTTCTGGTTGGCTTGCACTCTCACCCTTTGAAGGTGCGCCTACCAGTTTAAAGGCTAATAAACAGTGGCTTTAACTAGGGGATCCTCTCCAAAGAAATTGATGTTGGCATGATTGGGTCTTTGGTTGGGCACATTGTTGTTGTTGATCCTGTTGTTCTGAGCATCATTGTTTCTGGGGACTGGTGGAGGATTGTTGCAATCTCTTGAAAAGTGTTCAGTTAATCCACAGTGATAACATACAGGTGGGCCATGATTTTGTTGTCTTTAATAAGGTGGTTGCTGGGGCTGATTGAAACATGGTTCAAATCTGGGTCTTTGTAGTTGCTGATTTTCACTGACTGCTTGGGCTAAGAGTTCTAATAACCAGGCAAGATTTGCTGTGAGTCTGTCTATTAACTGTTCATTTGGATCTTAAGTGTAAGTGGCAAAAGAAGTAGCAGCCATTTGAGGGGCAGAAGCCATGACAGGAACAGGAGCAAAAACTGATAGTGTGGATCCCAAGTGCATCCTTTGGTTGTCTTCAATTCTTTGTGCTAATTCAATGGCCATATCTATGGTGAGATTATTTTTCAGGGCCAGGAGGAGCCAAAGAGCATACAATAGATCAGTTCTTAATCCTTTTGTGAAGGAGTGAATTTTCTGCTCTTCTGTCCAATTTCTTCCAGTGTCTACTCATTTGATTAATTTTCTGATTGCTTTGGCGTATTCGGTTACAACTTCACTGGGACCTTGGTTTTTTTTTTCCAATTCCATATGCCATTTTGATATTAATATTGGGGTTCTGAACTTGTTTTCAAACTGGGTAGTGAAAAAAGTGTTGATTTCTTCCACATTTGCTGGTGTCCATCTAACAATTCATTGCTGGGCATTGGCATCTGTTTCTTGTAAGAACCAGATAGCAGGGGATCCTTGAAAGTAGCCACCAACAATTTGGAACTTGTACTCATCATCATATTGATTGGCTGTAGTGGCTCTTTCAAAGTCATTCAACCATTTAATTGGATCTTGTGCATCATCTCTAAATAATGATATTGGGGTGTTGTTTCTTTGCCCTAAAGCAGTTTGTATACTTTGGAGGGTGGCCAGAATGTTTGCTTGCATGAGGTCATTAGCCATTGGTTCAGGGGTAACTGTTTGTGTAGACGAGTCTGATTCGCTTGATAAAAGATCAAAAACAGAGGCAGTTTGGTAGCTTTCTTCTTCTGTTTCAAAGGGAGTTTCAGTTGCTTGATGGGCAGCAATCCAAATGTGGATTTGATGATTCAGATATTCGAAATCAGGGGGCTGTTGTTCAAAGGTTGCAGAATATAAGAGCTGATTGATACTGTTGTTTCTTTCTTCAAAGTCGTTTTCAAAATAAGCTTGGTCAAAGTAATA
>JAAOMT010000352.1:79964-134741 GCA_016748015.1 Geosiphon pyriformis | reverse complement strand
AGCAAATTGAATAAGTAGGAATTCAATGTGCGTGATCAGTCTCATAAAAATCACAGTCGCTAATCTTTTCTTAAATCTGAAGGTAGAGGAATAGTCTGTGATTGTCAACAAGATAACACTGCTGCTATTATTTTATGCCTCAACTCGGCAATTCTTAGAATCAATAACAGGTATCGTTGTACTTTTCAATCGTTTCTTTATTCAATGAATTACAAGAGCAAGCCAATTGCTTCTCAGGCTAATTCTAACAAATACAAATCAAGAAGGGGAAAAGATAAGGTATGTGAATGCCAACAAGTAGATACTTGAAGGTAAGGAAAGGGGAATAAGTGATTATGAGAGGAAGTAATTGATATTGTTTATTTTGTTACTTTGATCATGTCTTTCTACAGCTGAGAGAATCATCACTTATATAGCTGTCTAAAGTGGTCAACGACCAGGTCAACAATCAGGTCAATGATCAGGTTAATGATCAGGTCAATGATCAGGTCATTGATCAGGTCAATGATCAGGTCAATGATCAGGTCAACAGTCAGGTCATTGATCAGGTCAATGATCACTATCTAAAAATAGGGTGGCTAATTATATGACATCAGTGGCTAATACATGTAATAATTAATAAAAACTATGTGTTTCAACTGTAACAACACTATAAAAAGGGAAAAGAGAATAGAAATGCTGATGAATTGTCATAAATGAGACAAAGCTAAAAACATTTTAATCCAAAAATATAACAAAAGATGAATACACAAAAATATCAACAACTCCAGTATTATATAGATACCTAACAGTTCAAGGAGAAATTATCTTAAAAAAAATGAAACAGCATAAAACAACAATCAAAATATTTTATCACTCATCAAAGTATACTTTATCAAAAGAATAGAAGAAATTTAGATCAACCAATCAAAGTAATTACAGAACCAAAAAGAGAAACAATACTGTTCAACATGCACTCAAATTCAACAGCAGAACATTTCCACAAAGAAGCAACAATAGAAAAAACCAAAAAAAGATATTACTGGCCATCAATATATCTAGACATTATCCAATATGTTCAAAATTATGATGCTTGTCAGAGAAGAGAAGGAACAAAACCAAGTGAACTATTAAGACCAATTAAAGTGGAACAACTATTTAATTACATTAGAATTAACTTAGTTGGACTATTAACAATAACCAGCAGAGAAAACAGATATATTGTAGTAGCCATGGATTATCTTACTAAATGGCCAGAAGCAAAAGCCATTCAAAAAGCAGATGCAAAATCCATTGTAGAATTCATTCATCAAGATCTAATTTGTCAACATAGATGTCCAAAAGAACTATTATTAAACCAAAGAACTCATTTTGTAAATAGAACATTGGCAGAATTAAGTCAAAGATTTGGAATAAAAAGACCATTATTATTATCATATTATCCACAAACCAATGGGTTAGTAGAAAGATTTAATAGAACATTGTATAAAGCAATTGTCAAAATCAGCCAAAAAAACTTGGAATTTATGTATACCATCAGTATTATTTGCTTATCAAACAATGAAACAAGACACTATACAAGCAATACTATTTGAATTGGTATATGGTAGAATATTAACATTACCAGTTGAAATAAAAGTCAATACATATCCAATGGAACCAATAACAGAAGACAATTTTTAAGAAATATTATTAAGAAGAACATATGACTTGATAAAAACTCTAGAAAACAAATGACAAAAAGCAGCTGATAACATCCAAAAGTCACAAAAAAAACAAAAAAAAAAACATAACAACCAACTACTAAATAAACTAATTGAATTCAGGATTGGAGACAAAGTACTTTTATATCATACCAAAGTGGAAAAACAATGGAGTAGAAAATTTGATCCCAAATGGAATGAACCATTTCACATAGAAAAAATTTTAGGAAATAGAGCTTATAAATTAAGGTTGAACAACAAAATTTTAACCAAAGCAGTACATAAAGATTAATTGAAACTATATTATAATATAGCATTATTATTTACCAGTAATATTTCACAATTGAGAGTACAAAAAATACTAGTTCGACCAGATGAGATTTTACAAAATCTAGAACCAATCATTATCATTGACACAAACACATCAAATTAATCAACCAAAAGAATATATAAAGACATAATAGATACAATGGGAGATATCAGAAAAATAAAAATTACTGACAAGATTTACTTGCTAACACAACAACTTTTTCAATTAATGCAACAATAAAATATAGAAATTACTATCAACCAACAAACCATTCAATACAGAAATACCAAAAAAATACACCAATACAAAGTACAGAAGAAACCAGAAAATACCATCAACAAAATAATTCTAAAAGTAAAATTGGCAATAAAAGAGCCAATAAGTGTCACTCTATATTAAGAATTAACCAAAGAAACTTGGAAGTGGTAGATACAAGAATTTCCAAAAAACTTTTGTTATTTCTATTTGGAACAACATCTAAATATCCAAAACTTATATACAGATAAGACAAAGTGATTATTCAATCTAGAAATTTTACAACAACTTAAACAATTTGTGAGAAAAAAACAATCTAACCACACAAGCACAAGCCATTTATTGATTATAAATTGGATTTCAAAACCAACTAGAAATCTTATTTAATCTTGTAATAAACACTATTACTATTAACCAAATAAAAAAAATAACCAATGTCCAATTCAAAAAATTACAGAACAAAATAACACAAGTAATTCTTGAAAAAAAAGTTCAAGAAATACTTAAAGACAGAGAGTTAGAATTAGGAGATCTCAATAGAGCTCAATATTAAAAATAAGAGAATAATGTTACTTATAGAATATAAGAAGTATATTAGCATATAAATTAGCCAATCAAAAGTAGCCATAGTAAATGTGGAATTTCAGGATTCCAGAAATTTCAGGATTTTTATATGAGAAATTGCAGGATTTCAGAATTCCAAAATTTCTTTCAAAGGAATTGCAAGATTTCAAGAATTCCAGAATTCTTGAGGTGAAAAATTGAAAAATTGAGGAATCTCAATTATGTATATATAACAGTAGTATTAGAAGTAGAAAAGAGAGACCTCTTAGTTTAGATTTTATTTAAATAATTCTACAAATCACAAATATCAATAAAATAACTATTTGCTATCTTAATCCACTCTTTACTATCAATACTTTATGTTGATAATAACCCATATTTGACCATACTGAAACAATAAAGATTGATCAAGACTATTGATGAAATACTAATATTCATTGTTTTGGCTAATTTCTTTCTTTTTCTTTTATTCTATTTCTTTATTTGATTTTCTTTCTGTTTTGGTTTATTAGATTACTAACTTGATTAAAAAGGATTAACATGCAAAAATACTAATGTCAAGATATAAGTAACTGATAAAAGACCCAAAAATAAAAGTAAAACACTTAATTGAGAATAGCTTACCAGAAGGATTACCAGCCATCACACTAAGAAAGAAATTTAATGGAATTGTGGTTTCAGAAAGCTACAGATAAAACAATTAGGAAATCTCTGTCCATTATACAAAGAATTTAAACAAAACTTTCAGATACTAACAACTTACAGATATTACCAATGTCATCAAATGAATTAACACCAAATTATGAGTTTGTTATTTGATTTGAGACCCCAAATAATCACCTATAATACTGAATAGTAAAAAAGATATTGTCTTTTTCAGCATTTGCTGGTATTCATTTAATAATTCTTTGCTAAGCATTGGCATTGGTTTCTTGTAAGAACCAAGTAGCAGAAAAGTCTTGAAGATAGCCATTAATGATTTGGAACTTGTATTTATTATCATATTGGTTGGCTGTAACAACTCTTTCAAAATTATTTAACCATTTAATTGGATCTTGTGCATTATCTTTGAATAATAGTAATGGAGTATTGTTTTTTTGTCCTAAAGCAGTTTACATGTCTTGGAGGATAATCAAAATGTTTTGTTGCATAGGGTCATTAGCCATTGGTTCAAGAGTAGCTGTTTATGTAAAGTGTTTTGATTCATTTGAGAAGAGATCAAAAACAAGAGCAGTTTGATAGCTTTTTTTTTCTGTTTCAAAGGGTGTTTTAGCTAGCTAATAGGCAGCAATCCAAATGTGAATTTGGTAATTTAGATATTCAAAATCAGAGAACTATTATTCAAAGGTTGTAGAATATAAAAGCTGATTAATATTGTTGTTTCTTTCTTCAAAGTTGTCTTTAAAATAAGCTTGGTTAAAGTAATAAGTTTTTCTTTTTTATAATATACAGTATATTTAAATGATGAAAGTTCTATTTTCCATTTGACATGGTGGTCATCTCCAAATTTTTGCTTCTGAATTAATGTTAATTCTTTGTGATTAGTATATATTTCGAATTTCTGGCTTAAATATTTTTTTCATTTCATGATTGCTTAATAAATAACTAAGTGTTTTAGTGCTGGTGTTCTATAATTCTTTTCTGCTGGACTCAAACTTCGGCTGACATATGCTACTGGATGTTTTTGTTCATCTGGTTTTCTCTGAAATAGTATGACTTCCAATGCTTAACCAGATGCATTGGTAGTAATAATGAATAGCTTGTTGTAATTTGGATAGATCAATACTAATGCTTGAATAAGCTTTTTTCTTAGAACATCAAAAGTTTCTTACTGAGCTTTAGTTTATTCATATTTCACATTTTTGCTTTGGCAATATCAAGCCTTTTTTTTTGTTATTATGTATATTGGTCATAAGTCTGGTTAATGGTTTATCAATCTTTCTGCCAATTGCTTTAAGGAAATATTTGGCAATAACACTAACAGATAATCTACTATCTAAGATCAGATTAATAAAGTAGCCACTTGGGCTTTGCAAATCAGAGAAGTAATATTGTTGTTGTTAATAAGTTCAGCTTGACAAAGATGCTTGTTAGTTTTTGGTGTTTTCTTCTTTGGGATCAAGGATTTGCAAAGGTCTTTTCTGAATTGTGAATGGGTCATTAACTGGCCAAAAATAATGTGAACTGGGGTTTTTATAAGATTTTTGACAATAGAATAAAGACCAGATTTTTGTACAATTTTTGGGAATTCCAGCTTTAAAAGATTCTTAAAAACTTTAGTTTTTGGTGGCTTATTGTTATCAGCAGTTGATGTAGATGCTTTATTTAGGTTCAGAAAAAAATTAATTTTGGCCTTTTTTTTTTTCTTGTTGATTCAAAAGTGTTGATTGCTAGTTCATTTATGTCATGATTATTATTAGTTAAGTTAAAAGCATAAAAAGAGTTTTCTTCTGATTGGCTTGTACTCTTATTCTTTGGAGGTGTGCCTATCAGTTTAAAGGCTAATAAATAGTGGCTTCAACTAGAAAATCCTCTCCAAAGAAATTGATGTTGGCATGATTGGATTTTTGATTGGGAATATTGTTGTTGATGGTTTTGTTGTTTTAATTGTTATTGTTTTTTGGAGCTGAAAAAAACAGAGAAGAATTGTTGCAATTTCTGAAAAAATGTTCAGTTAATCCACAGTAATAACACATGGGTGGACCACAATTTTGTTGTTTTTAATAAGAGAGTTGCTGGGGCTAATTAAAATAGGATTCAAATCTGAATCTTTGTAATTGCTGGTTATCTCTGACTGTTTGGGTTAAGAGTTCCAGTAATCAAACAAGATTGGCTGTGAGTCTGTCTATTAACTGTTTATTTGGGTTTTGAGTTTGGGCAACAAAAAAAGTAGCAGCCATTTAAGGAACAGAAGCCATAATAGAGACAAGAGCAAAAACTGGAAGTGTGGATCCCAAATACATTCTTTGGTTGTCTTTAATTTGTTGGCAAGTTCAATAACCATATTTATTGTTGGATTATTTTTTGAAGCCAAAAGGGGCCAAAAAACATATAAAAGATTAGTTTTCAACCCTTTTGTAAAAGAATGAATTTTTTGCTCTTCTGTTTAGTTCCTTTCAAAGTCTACTTGCTTGATTAATTTTCTAATTGCTTTGGCATACTCAGTTACAATTTTACTAGAACCTTAAATTCTTCTTTTTAATTTCATATGCCATTTTGAAATTAAGATAGGAGTTCTAAATTTAGTTTCAAACTGGATTGTAAAAGAAATGTTTTCTTTTTCAGTATTTGTTGGTGTTTATCTAATGTTTTTTTGGTGAGCACCAGCATTAGTTTTTTGTAAAAACCAAGTAGCAGAAGAGTCTTGGAGGTAGCCACTAACAATTTGAAACTTATACTCAGTATTATATTAATTGGCAGTGATTGCTCTTTCAAAATCATCTAACTATTTAATTGGGTTTTGTATATCACCTCTAAATAAAAATAGTGGAGTGTTATTTCTTTGCCCTAAAACAGTTTGTATGTCTTGGAAAGTGGCCAAAATGTTTTGTTGTATGGGGTCATTAGCCATTGGTTTAGAAATAGCTGTTTGTGTAAAATGTTCTAATTTACTTAAAAAGAAATTAAAAACAAGAGCAGTTTAATAACTTTTTTTTCTGTTTCAAAGGAAGTTTTAGCTAACTGGTGGGCAGCAATTCAGATGTGAATTTGGTGATTCAAGTATTCAAAATTAGAGAGCTGTTGTTCAAAAGTTATGAAATATAAAAGCTAATTGATGCTGTTATTTTTTTCTTCAAAGCTGTCTTTAAAATAAGCTTGGTTAAAGTAATAAATTATATAGACTATATAGATTCCAGCTGAATATTCATTCAAAAACCAGTTCCAAAAATCTTGAAATTGTCTACTAAATTGTTCTTTAATAAGAAAGCAAATCAAGCAGAAGAGCAAAAAATTGAATTCAATAAAATTTAGATTGTTTTTGTTGTGTGCTTCAAAGTGTTTTTCTGATTGTTGTAACAAGTATAAATAATCACTTATACAATAGGAAACAAAGTGAATTTTGACAACTTTACAGAGAGCACTACTTTTATGTTATGAGTTGGAGTAACAAGCTAACAGATAGCAAAGAAGAACAGAATTGTAGGATAATAGAAATAATCAAAGAAAGAATTACAATAGGTAAGCAAATTAAATAAGTAAAGATTTAATGTACATAATCAGTCTTATAAAAATCATAGTTGTAAATCTTTTCTGGAAATCTGAAGGTAGAGAAATAGTTCATAATTGTCAACAAGATAATATTACTGCTATTATTTTATGTCTCAACTCAATAATTTTTAGAATCAATAACAAATATCATTGTGCTTTTTAATTATTTTTTTATTCAATAAATCACAAGAGCAAACAATTACTTTTCAGGCTAATTCTAAAAATACAAATTAAGAAGGGAAAAAAATAAGATATGTGAATGCCAACAAGTAATCTTTTATTCTAAGATGTTTAGATACTTGAAGATAGAGAAAAAGAAATAAGTGATATAAAAGGAAATAATTAATAATAGATTTTATTTTATTACTTTGATCATATTTTTCTATAACTAAGAGATTTATTACTTATATAGCTATTTAAAGTGGTCAACAACCAGGTCAATAGTCAAGTCAATAATCAGGTCAATAATTACTATCTAAAAATAGAATGGTTAATTATATAATATTAGTGGCTAATACATGTGATAATTAATAAAAAGTGTGGGTTTTAATCATAACAGTATTTTTTTCTGGTTTTTTCTATGATTGCTTCTATATGAAAATGTTCTGCAGTTTGATTTGAGTATATATTAAACAATATTGTTTCTTTTTCTGGTTTTGTAATTACTTTAAATGATTGGTCTGGATCTTTTTTGTTTTTCTAATATAGTATATTTTAGTAAGTAATAAAATATTTTGATTGTTTAATATTGTTTTGTTTTTTTTGAAATAATTTCTTATTGAACTATTAAATATTAATATAATATTGAAGTTGTTAATATTTTTGTGTATTTATTTTTTGTTATATTTTGAGTTAAAATGTTTTTAAATTTATTTCATTTATGGCAAGTTGTTAGCTTTTCTGTTTTTTTTTTTTTATAATATATAATATAATTAAATAATAATAGTTCTATTTTCTATCTTGTATGATAATTATCTCCAAATTTTTGCTTCTGAATTAATATCAATCTTTTGTGATTAATATACATATCAAACTTCTAACTCAAGTATTTTTTCTATTTGATAACAGCCTAATAGATAGCTAAGTATTTTAATGCTGGAGTTTTATAATTTTTTTTGGCTAAACTCAAATTTTGACTAGCATATACTATTAAATGTTTTTATTTATCAGCTCTTTTTTGTGACAATATAACTCTTAATGTTTAACCAAATGTATCAGTAATAATAATAAATGGCTTATTATGATTTAGATAGATTAATACTAAAGCTTAAATGAGCTTTTTTTTTAAGATATTAAAAGCTTTTTTTGGTTTTCAGTTTATTTATATTTAATGTTCTTGGCTTGAAACTGGTGAAGTAGTTGAGCCAATTTGGAGAAGTTTTGAATAAAGCAGTGATAATATCTAGCAGATTCCAAGAATGTTTTTAATTCTATAAGATTTATTGATACTAAAAAGTTTTTGACTATCTTAATCTTGTCTGGATTTGTTTTTATGCTATTTTTATTTACAATATGTTCCAAAAACTTGAGTTTAATTTTGCCAAAGAAGTATTTGGTTGCATTTAATTTTAATTCAACTTTTCTTAATCTTTTGAATACTTGTTGGAAATAATAGAAATAATTATCAAATGTTTTTAAAAACATATTGGTGTTATCTAAGTAGACCATTATAAATTTCTATAACAATTCAGTATAAACAATTTTCATAAGCTGTTGAAAAATAATTAGAGCATTGGTTAAGCTAAATGACATAATATCAAATTCAAAATTCTTTTCTCTGGTTGTAAATACTGTTTTTTCTTTGTTATTTAAATTTATAACTACTTGCCAATAACTACTGTCTAAGTTCAATGTAAAGAATTATTTTTTTCTTCCAAAAGCATTAAATAATTTCTGAATTTATGGAGTTGGGTAGCTGTCTCTATATATTACACTATTGAATTTTTAGTAGTCTATACAAAAATGAATTTTTTTATTCTTTTTTTGGATAAGTACAACTAGTGATAACCATAGACTTATTGATAGTTGAATTAACCCATTGTCTAACATATGATTGATTTTTTATCAGATAATTTTATGACTGGTAGGTGGTACTTTGTATGTTCTTTGTTTAATTGATATTGCATTTCTAGTTTTGATCTGGTGCTGAATAATGTCAATTCTACTGAATTTATTTTTACTTATAAAGATGTCAGTAAAATTATTAAGTAGTATTTTGAGTTGTATATGTTAAAGTAAATCTAAATTTTCCAAGTTTATTTGCTCCAACTGTTTTGGTTATAGCAAATAATACTCTTTTTGTTTATTGTTATAAGTGATTATTTGGAATATTAGAACAAATAACAAATTTGTAACTTGGTGCTCAATAGTTGAAAATATTGGTAATTTCCAAAAGTTTTGGAGTTTAAAGATTTTGGTTGAGTTTTTTGTATAATAGACAGAAATTTAATTGATAGTTTCTTCTGTGAATTTTTTTTTTAGTATAATAACCAGTTTATTTTGACAGTTATATTTTTTTAATAAGCTATTTTTAAATTTTTATTCTTGTTTCCAGGTTTTTTATTAAGCTATTCTTAATGTTAAATGCTCAGCACTTAATTTTTTTTATCAATTAGTAAACAACAAAGAAATAAAACAAAAAAAAATAAATAAAAATAAAAAATTGAAAATAAAAAATTAGTATTTTGTCAATAGCTATAATTAAGAGCTATTAGTTTAGTATGATTAAGTATTAAAATTTATTAACATAAATTGTTAATAGTAAAGAAAGTGATTAATATTCTTAATTAAATAATAATAACATAAATTTAGATAATAATTAGATATTTTTATTGATATTAATGTGATTTCATTTTAAGTTATAGAAAACTATCTTTTAAAGAGAGAGATATAGAATAAGTTGTTATTTTTAACTTGAATTGAATTGTATTCAATGCTTTTTTTCTGCTTTTAATACTTTTACTATAAATATATAATTTGTATTATATGAGATTTCTTGAAATTTTTAAATTTTTTAAAAAAAATTCTGCAATTCTGCAATTTTGGAATTTTACAATTCCTTAAGAAAAATTCTGAAATTCTGAAATTTTGGAATTTCGCAATTTCTTAAGAGAAATTTTGAAATTTCTTTTTACTACACCTATTTTTAATTGGCTATTTTATCTACTTATTATAATTCTTAATTTCTATAAGTAATATTATTTTTTTCTTTTAATATTGAACTCTATTGAAATTTTTTAAATCTCTTAAATCTATACTGGTATGTAAGTAAGGTTTTAATTTAATGACAGTTTTTTTAAGATATTTAAAATTAAACTTTGTATCAGTATTATGTATTTGTTCTAACATAATATCTTCATTATTTTTGCTAAACTATTTGATTTTCTGCTTCTTGAAAAAATCTGAGGGCATAATATATTGTTTAAAATTGTAATTAAAGTTTGAATTATTATTATTATTGTTGCCATAATAAATAGTATTAAAACTGTTATTGTTGTTATTATTAAAGTCTAAATTACAATTGAATTTTGATTTTAATTCTGAAGTGCAGCTGCTAATTGGTTCTTTCTCTTTGGAAATCAAATAGATTATGCTTGATAGTGAATTGTAAATAAAATTACAATTGTACAATATTCAAAGTTATTAAAAATTAGGCAATATTTACAAAGTCTAATATTTAATTGTTTTAAATATTGTTTTTGTTTTTTTTAAGTAAATACTAGATCTTAATAATGTTCATAGAATTGTTCAAGATTGTTTAAAATATTAATAAATACATCTGAATTGGAAATAAGAACAGTTTTAACAAATTTTGATAGATTATTCTTAATTGTAAGTATTTTACTAAGTGAAATATTTTTAATTTTGGTATTTGCCATTCTCCAAATCTTATTTTCATTGTGTAAATAACTGTTTAAATATGAGAGTGCTCAGTTTCATACAGTGTTAAAAGACATTTTTTAGCTTATCCAGTTATTAATAAAAATTGTGTATTAACATAATACATTGAATATTCTTTCTCAACCAAAAATGTTATTTTATATTTCTTTATCAAGTAGTGTTTTTTCATAAGCAAAACATAATTTTTTGTTCATTTTTCTTGTTATTTTGAATATTCAAAATTTTTTCAGTAATATAGCTTGCAGTAATAATGAGTACATGTCCAGTAATTTTTTTTGGGTAAGATTTAAGCTTTTATAGAAAAAAGCTTTTTCTTGTAATCTTTGTATTTGAGTGAGATATATAGTAATTCTTTTTTTTGTGTCTAGTAAGTAGAATACATGTCAACTATTAGATAATTTTTGAATAGCAATAGTGGCTTGTAATTTATTTTTCTCTTTTTTTTCTCTTGTTATCCCAAAAGAGTATTGGTAGTAATTTGTTGTACTCATTTTCAGTTCACAAAACTTGGTAAGCTTCTTAGATAGATTTTTTTTTTAAACTTAATTAGTGGTAATTAGGTGGTAGTATTTGTTTTAAAGTGGCTATAGATAGCTGGTATTCAAGTATGCTGATAATTTTGACTGAGCTAAAACTTTTGAATGGTCTAATTAAGCATAGTATTAGTCTTAAACAGCCAATTATTACTAACAAAAGCTTAATACTATGTGGCTTTTATAACAAAAACTTTGATAAATATGATAATACTGTTAATTTTAAAAGAAAAGTTGTTAATTTTGCCAATAAAAATCTTAATGACTTTATTAGCAGTAATAATTTTAGCACTGACAGCATAATCAACTTGGCATTCTAATTGGTTCATGAATTGTTATATAATAATACTGTCTGCTGAACTATTATTAAGAATTAACTTAATAGATTGGCCATTAACTTTGACATTTGTATATATAACTATAATAAATTTTGTGTTAAAAACAGTTCTATTAAACAGAGGTGTTGTTACTGGTTCCTTTAATTCAAAAAAAAATATTGTAATGAGTAATTTGTCTTCTATAATAATAACAAGTAAAATATTGTTGGTGAATATTTTTTGAATTTTTAAGTTATTGAATGAGTTGTTTGCTGGAGTGGCTAGAAGATTTAAATAGTTCTGGAAATTCGGGTTTTGGGTATACCCACTTTCCAAATTTCTTGGACATAATTCTGATGATTAGTTTAATGAGCTGGAAATTGGTTGGTATATGATTATTGCTAATTTTTAGTTCTGTTATATGTGGGTGATTTTTGGTTTTTGGTTTCTATTTAATATTAGCATAGTATTTTGGAGTGGCACTTAAATTTATTAGGGTTTATAAATTATTTATGACTGTAGTTAATATATTATTGGTACTGGAATTTGATAAACTAGAGATAAGTATATTGATTGTTGTATTATTAAAGTATAAGAAGACTGATACTAATATTATTCTTAATTCAGAGTGTAATTTAGAGTTTAAAACTAACAATTGAGGTTTTGATATTAATTTTCTGATTATTGGTTATATAACTTGGTTTTACAATCTATTTTTAAGTGTTGTTACTCATAGAAATTTAGGAATTTTTAATAAAAAAATAAAGTAGCCAATTAGAACTAAGCATAATAAAAAGAGGAATTTTAGAATTCTAAAAATTTCAAAATTCTTTTTAAAGAATCACAGGATTCTATGAATTTTAGAATTTTTCTCAAAGAATTACAAGATTCCAAGAATTCTAAGATTTCTGGCTAAAAAAATTAAAAGAATTCAAGAAATCTTATATAATACTAATTATATAATTATTTTATTTTATTTTTAATAAGTGCAGCCTAATCATTATTTAATATACAAAAACAAAACAAATTAAATTAAACTAAATATGGCTCATGTACTTTCTACACATGACCAGCCACTCAGGCCTATTAAGACAGTACTACATATTTACAAGAATCTTACTACTATTGTCTAAGCTGAAAAAAAACACACAATGTCTCCACAAACCAAAGCTAACTGCAAAAAATTCAATAATACTGAGCAAGCAAATAACATCTTTAAACAAATGTCTGAGCAAACTATGCACTGGAGCAAAAACTCCATCTGTATTATGAACCAAACTACTCTTCTCTATATTAGTTCTAAACCTAAATCTTAATAACCACGACCTACTACAATAGTTATTAGCCAAATGGCAAACAAAATTGACCACAACCAACACAGTTCTCCTTTTGTTATTAAAAATAAAAATGGTCTTCTTAATCCAATCCTTAAAAACAAAGTCTTTGCATAACACAGCATATATATTGACATCTGAGACCTGTAAGAGAGTATGTAATACCAAAAATAAAGCAGAGAGGTAATTGTCTGCCAAAAATTTCCACAAATTGGTACAATCAGAAAAAACCTCAAAATGCACCAAGATATCTGTAGAGCAAATAAAAGCATGGTCGAAAAATTCAACATTACCACACATTAAACACAAAATATCTGAATAATTTCTGTTATATAATCTCTTGTGAACAGCTACTGGCAATCTCCTATATACAGCTTTCATTAAATATATATAGAAAACAACCAATTTTTTGTTAGTAAACTTTACCAACATGTGAAAATCTGAATGTTAAATGAAGACAGTACATTTCCAATCTATGAACCTAATAATGAACTGTCTAAGACATTTGTACCAGAGCCAGCTTTCCATAAAGTCTGGTTTATAATTTAATACATATTATAAACAAAATAATAAGCATTACTTAAGACAATAAGGATCATCAGCTATAAAAAACCTTTTACTTATTATTATATATAATAAAAGTATTAAAAACAAAAAAAATAAAATCTAGCTTAGAACTAATATCTATAATTAATTAATAATCTTATACCCCTTTCTTCAAAAGTATACATGAAGATTATTTTGTGTTTAATCATATTTATGGTCTTTTTATCAGAGTTTTAGACAATGTCATTTGGTTGCTTAAAATAGAGAAGAATTATTCAATTAATTTTGGCTTAGATATGGGTTGTTTGTTTTATGCTAATGCTATTAGAAGTGTTTCTGTCAATATAATTGCATAGTATAGTCTTGATCAGCCAGATGGCTGATCACATATAGTAAGTACATAATTCACATTTAATTTAGAACTCTAAACAGTTGTATTGTATTAGATAGTAATTGGGCCTTATTTGTAAATGCAAATAAAAAAAATTGTTATATAATTAACAATTCTATTTTTAGATAGTGATTATTAATCTAATTAATAACTTAACTATTAACTTGATTATTGATCTAATTATTGATTTAATCAATGATTCAATTATTGATTTGATTAATAACTTAACTATTAACCTAATTATTAATCTGATTATTAACTATTTTAAATAATTATATAAGCAATAAGTTTTTTAGCTATAAAAAAATATATAAGAAATTAAAAAAATAAAATAAAATCTATTAACTCAATTTTTTTTTTTTTTTTTGTTTTCTTTTTTCTATTTTTTATCTTCAAGGATTTAAATATTTTAAGATAAAAGATTATTTGTTGGCATTTACTTATCCTTTTTTAATTTGTATAATTATAATATTTAAAGATTATTAAATAAAACATGATGTTATTGGTAATTATTTGAAGTCTCCAATCAAATAACAAACCTGTAACTTGGTGTTTAATAACTAATCTCATTGGTAATATCTGAAAGTTTTGGTATTTAAAGGTTTTGGTTAAGTTCTTTGTATAATGGACAGAGATTCATTTATTGTTTTATCTATAGCTTCTCAGAACTGTAATTCCATTAAATTTCTTTTTCAGCATAATGGCCAGTAATCTTCCTAGTAAGCTATCCTCAATCGAATGTTCTATCCTTATTCCTGGATTTTTTACCAGTTACTTATATCCTAGTATCAGTATTTTTGTGTGTTAATCTTTTTAATCAAGTTAGTAAAAATAAACAAAGACAGAAAATAAAATAAAGAAAAATAAGGAAAAAAAATAAAAGAAAAGAAAGAAATAAGCCAAGACAATGAATGTTAGTATTTTATTAATAGCCATGATCAAAAGCTATTGTTCTAGTGGGTTTAAGTATCAATTACTATCAACATGGAATGTTAATAGTGAAAGAATAAATTGAGAAAACAAATACTTATTTATTAATATTTGTGAATTAGAAGGTTGCTTAGATGAAATCTAAACTGAGAGGTCTGTTTTTTTTACTTCTAATACTACTGCTATATATACATAATCGAAATTTCTCAATTCCTCAATTTTTTACACCAGAAATCCTGGAATTTCTGGAATCTTGTAATTTTTTTAAGAGGAATCCTAGAATTTTGGAATTCTGCAATTCCTCATATGAGAATCCTGAAATTTCTGGAATCTTGCAATTCCTTTGAGAGAAATTCTGAAATTTCACATTTACTACATCTACTTTTGATTGACTAATTATATACTAATATATTTCTTATATTCTATGAGTAACAATAACTAAAAAATACATTTGATATTTGATATTAAATCTTAAGAATGTTAATATAAAGGATAGAATTATACCAGTATATTATTATTTGTTAACAGTATAGACTATTTTTCTATCTTCAGATTTTCTTATTATCTTTTGAAAAAATTAACAATTAAGATATTTTATAAAATTAATTTTGTATATTAAATCTATACTTATTTAATTTATTCTTTGAAATTAAATTCTCTTTAATTAATTCTATTATTTTACAATTTTGTTTTTTCTTATTATCTATTAACTTATTATTCTAACTTATAATACTATGGTTAATTATTGGTTTATAGCTTTAAATATCTTATTGTTATAAATAAAACTCTGTTATTATATATATTAGTATCTTATTTTTAGATAATAATTATTAATCTGATTAATAACTTGATTATTAATCTAATCATTAACTTGATTATTAACTTAATTATTAATTTAATTATTAATTTAGTTGTTAATCTAGTTATTAACTATTTTTAGTAACTATATAAGTAATAAAAGTCTTAATTGTATAAAAATATAATCAAAAAAAATAAAATAACAACTATTATTTTAATCTTTTTTATATTGCTTATTTTTTTTTACTTTTAAGTATTTAAATATTTTAAAATAAAAGATTATTTGTTAGCATTTATTTACTTTTTTTCTAATCTGTATAATTATAGTATTTAAAGATTATTGAATAAATTATAACTGAAAAGTATATTTAATATTTAATATCAAATTCTAAGAGCACCAATATAAAACATAAAATATACTGTTATAAGTTAAAATAATAAGTTAATAGATAGCAAAAAAGAACAGAATTATAGAGTAATAAAAATAATCAAAAAAAATTATAATAAGAAAGTAAATTGAATATGTATTATTATGAGTAAATTTAGTAAAGTATAGTAGTAATATTTGGTGCTTTAAATTTAGATAAAAAAAGCTTAAAAATTTTTATTCTTAATATATGAAATAAGTTAGTAATATTAGTTTTTAAAGATTTTTGCTAATTTTATCTGTAGAGTTCTTTGGTTATAAGACATAAAAAAATGTTTTGGTTGTTTGTGGTTTAAGTATATAAGCTATTTTTTCTGAGCTAATTGAGTACAGTTGTTAGAGTCTGGTAATGTTTTTTTGTTTTTTTAATAAATTAATAACATAATGTTAATATTTAATTTTAGAAAGAGCTTTACCAAACTATTATAAAGTCTATTCTCAAACAGTTGATTTTACAATATTGCTGTTTCACAAAAAATAAAAATAAAAAATAAAAAAATAAAAAAAAAATAAAAAAATTATTATTATTAATTACCATAATCAAAAGTAATTGGTCCAAGTTATTATTGTTTAAAGCAGTTTTATGCTAAAAACATCTGGCCAGAAATAAAGATAAAAAAATGATTAATTTGTTTAAACACAAAATTTGTAGATTATATATAAGTGATTTTTGGTTTTAAATATTTTTTTTATTTAAGATAATATAAATATATAGGTAAGATAGATCTAAGAAATATGAGTAAAAAAATATATTTGAATTTTTTCTATCTGTCTTTTTTTTTGCTAAACTATTGTTTTTATACATATTTTTAGTTTTATAAAATTGTTTTTAATTCTTTATTATTACTAGCTATTGTTTACTATTTCTGTTGTTGCTTTATTTTTTTATACTATAACTAGTTATTTTATGTTATGGCTAGTTATTTTATGTTATTGTGTATTATCTTATATTATTTTGAGTTATTATATGTTATTTTGTATTATTTTATATTATTATGTTTTTTTTAAGTTATTATGTTTTTAATCACATTTTTTTAATATCTTTTAAATTGGTTTTTTTATTCAAGTAATATTATTCTTCTCTTTTAAAATTAAGCTTTTGCAAAATTATATGTATCTATAAAAATTATTTTTTTAGTATAATATTTAATAGTTGTGTTGAGTATTGCTTTTTGTAGGTCTTTAAACTGTGTATTTGTTATTTGTTTTATGTTGTTAATTGTAATAAACTTTAATAAACTGTCTAACAGTATTGCTAAACAATATTTAAATACTAAATACAGTTAGTATATTGTTTTGTAATATAATATTAGATTATTTTTTCCAATAAATTCTATTACTTGTTTTAAAGCTTTTTTGTTAAATATTTGTTTATTAATATTTAAGTATGGTGTTTATAAGTTGAGTTTTTTGCCAATTTTAAAGAATTAATATATTAGTAATAGTCTTTTTTTTACACTTTAAAGATTTTCAGTATCCAGTTTTCTATTATTGGTTTTAAGGTTAGTCTATTTAAAGCTTTTTTAATTTTATTAAGCTTGTTTAACCACATATTTTTCTTTTTTTTTTAATTATTTGTAAGGATAAAAACATTCAGTTCTAGTTAAATTCTTGCATATCTCTTTTTTGTGCAAATTTTTGTATTATATATCTTTTTTATTGATTGTAATTTCTATTAGTATTGTAAATTATTGTTTTAAAAGTCTTAAAATTTGATTTAAAAGATCCATATTGAGAGTTTTATTGTCTTTTTTTTGTTGTTTTAGTCATTATATATACTTAAATTTTTTTTAATTAAATTATCATATGTTAATTATGTTTTAATAATGATAATTGGTTTTAAATCTTGTAATATATCTTCTGGTCTAATTAATAGAATTTGTGTTTTTAGTTGAGATACAAATAACAATAACTTTTGGTTAGTATAATAAATTTTTAAATAAATTTTATGTATTATTTTCTTTAAATTTTTTTTTTCCAATCTTAATTTGTAAACTTTATTGTCTAAAACTTCATATATGTAAAAAAATTTGTTTTATTTTGGGTTAAACTTTTTATTTTACTGTTTTTTAGCTTTTGTACAATATAATAATATTTAATTATCAATTTTAAATTCAATTGATTGGTTAAATAGGCAATTATCATATCTTTTTTTCTGTTATTTTTAAGTATTATTAATATTGTTAACTGTTGTTTTATAATTGTTTTCTAATGTTTTTATAAACTAATATGTTTTTTGGTTTAAGATAGCTTCAAAATTTTCTTTAGTAATTGTTTTTATAAGGAAGAAAGATATTTTTTATTTAATAAGTAGGGTGGCTTTTTTTCCATAAACTAATTTAAATAGTATAAACTAGATAGTATTTTGTTTTAATGTTTAAGATACAAATAATACAAAAAATATAAATAAGTTCTATTCTTATGCATTTTTATAATTTATTTTTGCTAATACTTTACACAATATTCAATTAAATTATTCTACCAGTCTATTTATTTATGAATAATATAGTAATAATAAGAATTGATTTTCAAGAAAATGTTGGTGTTATATGGATCTTTATAGAAAAGATCTTAGTAGAAAATTAGTAGAATATGCTATAAAAAAGTATAAATTTTATAAAAGAATTCCAGATAATATTCTTGAAGAATTAGACAAATTAAATAATATTCAAACTTTGTAATACTGTATTTGGTTTTATATTATATAAAATTTAATAAAATTTTATTTTTTATTATAAATAATATATTAAAAACACATGTATATTAACAAATAAAATTTAATTATATAAATAAAAACACGTGAAGATCATCATTTAAAATTTCGGACTGATCTATATTTTTGATGATTATAAATGGTTTGCACCATAGTAATGGCTTTGGGTCCGAGTATTTCCTTCCATGCAATCGCTCTAATATGCAAAAGTACTGTACATACTTTGTTTAAGAGAGTAATAAAGAGAATCGATTGTTGTAACTGTTTTTTGCAATTCAAATTCAGTTATCCATTATCATACGACTCGTTACAATACACACGTAAAAAACAATTGCTTCACTTCCAAAAACAGAATTGCATTACGTAGTAGTAGCAGAATACAATACAAAAATTAAACCATTTGTTAATTGCTCCATAACGTGATATGCAAAGAAGCGTATAAAAGAGATTTCCCTTTGTCTTCATTATCCTGACAAGAGCATGGAGGGTTCCCGATCTGCTTTGCCAAGTGTGCTGGATCCGGGTAACTATAGTTGATTCGGCGCTTCAATACGGAGAAGTATCACATGTTTGTGTAAGTAAAACGTATAAACAGGGCTGAGTTGGGTGGACGCAGATCGCGACTCTTCTTTTACCACTATCACTCACTAAACATACGAAAAACATCTAGCCATGGACTACTCACTGGACATAGTGGATTTTGTTACTAAGTACGGTCGAGACTATCTAGAAGCAACTGGCACGGACATCAGAGCAGCACACGAAAAATATAAAGACTTCTACCATGAATACCATCAAGACCACCCTGAAGCGACAACAGATTGCTATGATGAATTTCTCATAGCACAGGGTAAGCAAGGTAAGCAACACACATTTGGGAGGATAGAGGAGCAACGGGGAGAAGAGTTTGAATACTGTTACTGGTTTTGTGCTATATTGCAAGAGAGGCAGTTGGACGTTGTTAGTTGGGGCAGAGCCGGATCGTAGCAGAGCTAGGTTTATACGTAAACCCATTTGAAAGACAAATAAGCAAGATACGATACGTTTGGGGTCGTAGGAGAAGTGGTTGCTGTGCTGTCAATATTCAATAGTGACTGCCAGGCTTCATTATCTGAAAGCTCTTTGGAATGTTATCAGCTGAGAAAGGAAAGAGTGGGGGCGTGGCAGACGGGCAAAATTGCTTCTCCGAAATGATGCTCACGTAATCTCTTTCTTACAGTTACTCCGTCCAAGCGTAAATTTGAGAATGAAATATCCACACAGGCTCATAAGAGACAATTTGAGCGCCCATATAGTGATCCAACCCAAATGCGTCGCTATTTCATGGATAAGCTTGATGAGATTGTAAGGACATGGGATCCACGTGAACAGTATGCTCCGATGACAGCCATCGTGCAGTCAAGCGGAGTCGGCAAGTCTCGCATCATACGTGAAGTCGCGCAAGAACGTTACGTGTTTTACTGCTGTCTACGGCCAAGCTTGAGCACTGGATTCCCCCCGCGTTCAGCCATCGCCGACGAACTCTTAAGTGATGAAGCGCGCAACTGCAAGTCCTATGTTGCATACCTGCTTGCATGCATGCAGGTGTTTGTGGACATAATGCAACAGCACTCGCAGCTAATCTCACCTGCTGCATGGTTCGATTGGCACGTGTTTGGCACGCCGATCAATGAGAATAGCTCAAGTTCACATGACTACTGGATCCGCGTTAGAACATATCTTCATGAGCATACGGTCCGACTAACAAATGTGGAGCAATTTCCGATGGAGCTGCTTGTGATGGCTAGGAAACTCGCGCGAGTTCTCAAAGCGTCAAAAGATCCTGAAGCACGGATTGTGTTTGTTTTTGATGAGGCTCGCAACATCAATACACCGCGTTGCAATGGAGATGTTCACAACCATTTTTATTGGCTGCGTTATGCATTGCGCATGCTTCCGAGCCACAATAGCGGCGCGAATGGCGAGGACACGTTCACGGCGGCCGTTTTTCTCGACACTTCTTCGCGAGTTGGTGACTTTGTTCCACCGGCTCTCCAAGATCCATCAGCTCGTATTGCTCAAAATAACTTGGACGTATTTTCACCGTTTTATCTGGTTAGCACCTTTGACAGCCTCGCTGACAGAGCTCCTGTAAACTCACTTGCAACTGCCACGAAGGAAGACCGCCTGATTTCTCTCGGTCGTCCTCTCTGGAAAACCATTTATGATTCTGCTACTGCTCCTCAAGCGGACACAATTGCTCTTGCCGTATATAAGATCATGTGTACAAACGAGGTGCTTACGGCTGATAAACTCACGTTGGAACAAACGCTGGCTATCTTGTCACCCCGGATTGCATTGGATGTGAATCCATCCCTCCGCATCAACACTGCCCTTATTGCAGATCACATGCGTGTGTGCATCCATATCACGCCTGAACGTGAGAGCGTACTCAGTGCTGTTCCATCAGAGCCAATTCTGGCTGAAGCATCAGCCCAACTGATGCACCGCCAAGGCTATCTTGAATCCATATTGAGCTTTCTTGCTGTCTCGCTAAGATACGGCATTGTAGATGCAGGATATCGTGGTGAGCTTGTCGCACAGTTACTCGTTCTGCTGGCAATTGATCATGTAAGTACACGGCGAGGTTCTATGCCGTATTCGCGAGTGGTCACAGTGAGTGCATTCCTATCTGAGCTACTAGGCGTGAATTGCGCCAACCTGGATACCATTATGGACACAGTAGCTAAGGATCGACTAATGCGTGGAGAGATATTCCTGACGCATTTCGTGCGACCAACATACAAAAAGCCGAACCGTGCAACATTGTATGAATTCGCGATTCGTGGAGCAGGTATCCTTTCCAAGCGTTATAGTGAAGCCGTTGACTTGATCATCCCTGTTGTGCTGCCGCCTGATACTGCAGAGTCCTCATTGACAGTTCGCCCAAATAAAACTATGTATGTATCATCATGTCATGCTATTCATATTGAGTTTTGACCCCTCTTTGATAACTTACCTTATTTTTACACTTCACGTCTTAAACCTACGCGGTACAAAGCACCATCCCACTCGAACGCATTTCATTCATACTTGTGCAGGTGAAAAATCGCAAGAAACAAAAAATTGGTGAACAATCACGGTCTCATCTGGCACCCCAGAAACTGGGACTTATAGATAGTTCAACTACTATTCCATATGGTGCATTGTGGATGGAGCTTGGAATATTGCAAAACACAGCCCAAGAGATGTTAAGTGGCTGTGGTGTACATCATCCAGTAGAAAGAACCCAACTTGGCCTCAAGATCATTGGTCTCAACACAAATGTCTATCCCTGCATTGCAGATGACAGCTACAACAGGGGAATTGCAAAGCTGCTGGTCAAAATTCTCCAATCATGGCCTGAACCTGCACAACTTGCATCAGGGGATGCCTATGCAACAGAGGCAGTGAAGAGTATATTGCGATTGCAATATCTTCAGGATTAACTCTTGCCATAAGAGTGTTCTAATTTGATTCTCGATTTTGGATAGTTATAATCTTCCGTATTTATCATCCAAACATATACAAAACTGGGCAATGTTGCATTTAATGCTGTCATCAAAGCTTTCAAAATGCTTGCCCATGTACACTATAATGGTAAGGAGCAAAGGATTGCAATAAAAAAAGATTATATTTTCCATTATTTTAAAAGTAGTTTTAGCAACAAAATTAAAATTAATCCTATAATTACAAATACTTTCTTGTCTTAATTTTGCACAAAAAAAAATCATAAAAAATATGCCAAAAAAAAAGATGAAAAAATTTCACCTTAATTTAGCTTATTATAAACACAGTATTTATTTATTAGATCAAAATTAGTTATAATTTAGTTAATACAATTGTTGTAAATATTACTAAAGAATCTGACAAATTTGTCACATATTTTAATTTTATTTAAGCTATATTTCAAATGTTTTCAACTCACAAAATTATATGTTTTGTGCATATTTTACAAAACCAGCCAAAATTTATGATTTTTTTTAAAACATTTTCTATTACTGATCGAATTATTAATATGAAAAATTGTGTTGTTATATTTTTTAAAACTGAAAAATTATTATTACAAAGAACATTAAATTTATTGTATACCAAAAAAATTTGTCAAACAAAATCTTGAAAAAAACTTTTTAAACTGTTTCAATTAAAACAATAGACTATGTATTTATCAAAATGTTTTTCTATTTATATGGTTTGAGAATTATTAAAACTTAAGCTTTTTTTCAAGATTAAGAAACAGATTTATGTACTGTTATTTATAAAAAAAAATACAAGAAAGAAATAAGAAAAACAAATTATAAGAATAAGCCAATAGAAAAATAATACTTAATATTTCCAGAAATGTATACATTTACAAAAAATGAGCACATTGTTAAGAAATTACAACAAATTTTTAGAAAGTATACATTTGTAAGAAATTAACACATTTTTAAAAAATTATGACATATTGTTTAAGAATAAACACAGTTCTAAAAAGTAGTATAGAAAAAAATAAAAATATATAAGATCTTGTATAACAAAAATTATGTATATATAACAATAATATTAAAAGTGAAAAAAAACATTTAAACAAATTTTTAGTTAGTTAACAATAAATATTTATAATATATACTTTCTTTCAAAAGATAGTTTTTTATATCTTAAAGTGAAATTATTTAATTTATGTTATTTTTTTTATTGAATTAATATTATTATTTTCTAATTTTATTAGCAATTTATGTTAATAGTATTTGTTATTTAACTATATTAAACCAATAGTTTTTGATTATAGTTATTGATAAAATACTAATTTCTTATTTCTTTTTTATTTTATTTTATTTTGTTTTGTGTTGTGTATTAATTAATTAAAAAATTAAGTATTAAGATATTAATATCAAGGATGGACTGATAAAAAATTTATAAAACAAAAGTAAAAACTTAAAGATAGCTTCCTAAAAGAGCATAATTGTTAGATTAAATTAGTTTTTACACTATAAAAAAATTTGAAAAATACAACTACTAAATAAATTTTTATTTATTATATTATAACAGTTGAAATCCATGGTTTTTATTAATTATTATATATATTAGTCACTAATATTATATAATTAGCCATCTTATTTTTAGATAGTAATTATTGATTTAATTATTGACTTGATCATTGACTATTTTTAATAGTTATATAAATAATGAATCTTTTAGCTGTAGAAAAGCATATACAAATCAAAAAAATAAAATAATAATTTCATCTTAATTTTTTTCTTATTACTAATTTCTCTTTTTTTATCTTTAAGTATTTAAATATTTTAAAATAAAAAATTATTTGTTGGCATTTACATATCTTTTTCCTGACTTATATAATTGTAGTATTTGAAAATTATTAAATAAGATATAATTAAAAAGCACATTTAATATTTAATATTAAATTCTAAAAGTGCTAACATAAGACATAGAATTATATTAGTGTATTATTATTTATTAACAGTATAAACTATTTCTCTACTTTTAGATTCTTTGGTTATCTTTTGAGAAAAATAGCAACTAAGATATTTTATAAGACTAATCTTGCATATTGAATCCTTATTTATTCAATTTATTCTTTAAAATTGAATTCCCTTTAATCTATTCTATTACTATACAATTCTGTTCTTTTTTGTTATGTGTTAGCTTTTTATTTTAACTTGTAACATAAAAGTGGTGCTTTTTGTGAGATTGTCAAATATTTACTTGTTTTCTATTGTATAAGTGATTATTCATATTTGTTATAACAATTAGAAGAATATTTTGCAGCATACAACAAAAATAATTTAGATTTTATTGAACTCAATTCTCTATTCTCTTGCTTGATCTGTTTTTTTGTTAAAAAACAATTCAGTAGACAATTTTAAAATTTTTGGAACTGGTTTCTAAATGAACATTTAGTTAAAACTTATATAATTTATACAATTTATTTCTTTGATTAAGCTTACTTTAAAAAAGCTTTTAAAGAAAAAAATAACAATATTAATTAGCTTTTATACTCAACAATCTTTAAACAACAACCTTCTGATTTTAAATATCTGAATTACCAAATTCACATTTGAATTGCTGCTTATCAATTAGCTAAAACTTCTTTTGAAACAAAAAAAAAAGTTACAAAACTGCTTTTATTTTTGATTTTTTCTTAAGTAAATCAAACTTTTTTACTCAAACAACTATTTTTGAACCAATGACTGCTGATTTCATGCAAGCAAACATCTTAGTTACTCTCCAAGATATACAAACTGCTTTAGGACAAAGAAACAACACCCCATTACTATTATTTAGAGACAATATTTAAGATCTAATTAAATAGTTAGATAACTTTAAAAGAACAGTTACAGTCAATTAATATAATATTAATTACAAGTTTTAAATCATTGGTAAATATTTTCAAGACTCTTTTGCTATCTGGTTTTTACAAAAAACCAATACCAATATTTAGCAAAAAATTATTAAATAAATATTAGCAAATATTGAAGAAGACAATACTTTTTTTACTACTTAGTTTGAAAACAGATTTAGAACTCTAATCTTAATATTCAAATAATGTGTGAAACTAGAAAAAAGAACCTAAAACTTAGGAAAAGTAGTAATTAAATATGCTAAAGCAATAAGAAAGCTCATCAAATAAGTAGACTCTGAAAAAAATTGGACAGAAGAGCAAAAGATTTACTTTTTTACAAAAAAATAAAAAACTGATTTATCTTATATTTTTTGGCTTCTTTTAGCTCTAAAAAACAATTTTACCATAAAAATAGCCATTGAATTTGTCCAAAAAATTAAAAATAATCAAAGAATGTATTTGGAATTTACACTATCAGTTTTTGTTCTTACTTTTATTTTGACTTTTGCTTTCCAAATAGCTGCTACTTTCTTTGTTGCTTAGATTTAAGATCCAAATAAACAATTAATAAACAAACTTACAACCAATTTTGTACAATTATTAAAACTATTAGCCCAAGCTGTTAAAGAAATTCAACAATTTCAAAGGCCTAGATTTGAACTCTGTTTTAACTATTTTTAGCAGTCTTCTTATCAAAGACAACAAAATCATGATTCTTCTGTGTTCTATTATTGTGGATTGACTGAATATTTTTTAAGAAATTACAACAAATCTTCTTTATTTTTACCAGCTCCTAGAAATAATGATAATTAAAACAACAGACCTAATAACAATAATGTTTCTAATTAAAGATCTAATTATACTAACATCAATTTTTTTGGAAAAAATCTCTTAATTGAAGCCATTGTTTATTAGTCTTTAAATTGGTAAGTGCATCTTCAAAAAGTAAAAGTACAAGCCAACCAAAAAAAACTCTTTTTATGCTTTTAATTTAACTGATAATAACCATAACATGGATAAATTAACTATTAACTTCTCCGAAACTACAAAAAAAAAAAAAAAACCAAAGTTAATTTTATTATAGAATTCAATAAAGCTTTTACATCAACTGTTAATAACAATAAGCCATCAAAGACTAAAGTTTTTAAAAATTCTCCAAAGTTAAAACTCCCAGAAATTGTACAAAAATCTGAATTCTATTGTGTTATCAAAAATTTCATAAAAACTTCAGCACATTATTTTTGGCTAACTAATGATCCATTCACAGTTCAGAAAAAATCTTTGCAAATCCTTGATTTCAAAAAAAAGACACCAAAAACTAATAAACACTTTTAACAAGCTGAACTTACTAACAATAACAATGTCAATTTTCTAATTTGCAAAGCTTAAGTGGCTGGTTATTAATTTTGGACAGTGAATTATCTATTAATATTATTGTCAAACACTTTTTAGAAGTCATTGGCAGAAAGATTAATGAACTTTCTACTTAATTAATAACCAATATACACAGTAATAAGAAGAAAGATTTAGGTATTGCCAAAGCTGTTTCTGTTTACATTAATAGTATTAATATTGAAACAGACATAGAAGTTTCTGAAGTTAAAAAATACACTATCATTATTGGCAATGAATGGCTTAAAAAAGCAAAAGTTTTATTAAATTATAAACTTTATAAGCTAATTATTAAATATAATAAGAAACCTATTGTGATTAAGTATTACTATTGAACAATTTCTCTAGCCCTCAAGCAAAACCAAGAAAAACAATTAGATAAATCAAATAATAAAAAAAGCAATAAAAAAAAAAAAAAAACTGCTAAACTTACTTATATTATCTTTACTAGTAATAACAAGCTATTGGATAATGTTAAAGCAAACAAAAAAAGAATCATTGTAAATGACAAGATAATCTACTGACTTTATTATAATATACTTAGAAGAATCTTTGACCAAAAGCCTAGTAAAAAAGCCAAATACAGCTATTAGTAGTATGGCTCTTGTGTCTGATTTTGGTACAATAAACTATTGTATTTTTCTAGTAATAAATACAAGTTTTGTTTAATTTATTACAAAGATTGGAAACTAATTAGCTTAATACCTAGAAAAAAAATAAAAGAAGTACAAAAATTCTTTGAAAATGAACCACCAGAAATTCAATTAATAATAGTAAAACAAAAAAAATCTTTTTTAAAAAAAAATAAACATTAAAAATCTGTTGGTTAGAAACAATCTAGTTATTTCAAAAGAAGATAATACTCTTAGATATACTTATGTGATACAACATACTATTACCACCAAAAAAATTCACTTTATTTATTTGAAGCCTTATTAATTCAATTAATACAATAATAAATTCATTAAAAAAAAATAAACTGGATGAAAAATCTTGAATTCATACAAAAAACCAAAAGCAAATGTGCATTTTCAGTTATAATAATATCCAAAAAAGATAGAACTTTATGCTTTTATATTAATTATTGACAATTAAATATTATTACTGAAAAAGACATATACTTACTCTTTAAGATTGATACAATGCTAAACCAATTTAATAGTGCTGCTTTTTTTTCAACTATTGACTTAACTGTTGGATTTTGGCAGATAAAAATGAATTCAAAAAGCAGAAAAAAAACTGCTTTTATTACTAAGTATGACACCTATAAATTCACAGTTATGCTTTTTGGTCTTACTAATATTTCTTTTACTTTTTAATACTTGATGAACAAAGTATTTGAATCAGTTAAAAAAAATTTTATTTTAGTTTATTTAAATAACATAATAGTATACTTAAAAACCTAAGATAAATATCTTAAACATTTACAAAAAGTTTTTGATTTCTTTAGAAATACTGGTTTCAAGATCAATCCAATTAAACTTTTTTTTGAATAACAATCTACACAGTTTTTTGGTCATTTTATTATAAAAAATGAAAATTTTTTTGACCCAGCCAAGGTTGAAAAAGTTCAGAATATTAAACAACCAATAAATGTTTATAAACTATGTTTTTTTCTTGGTTTAGCCTTTTATTATTAAAAATTTGTCAAGAATTTCTCCAAAATTGTCTTTTTTCTTAATTAATTATTCAGAAAAATGTCAATTACTACTGAGATATATATTAACAAAAAGCCTTTAAAACTTTAAAAAAAAAATTGGTTACAGAACCTATACTTATATAACTTAATCTAAATTAACTTTTTATTCTTTATATTAATGTATCTGGCTATAAACTTGGTGCTGTTTTTTTACAAAAAGATAAAAAAGGCAAAAAACATGTTATAGTATATGTTGGTAAAACATTTTCACCAGCAAAACAAAACTATTTAATTACTGAACAAAAATGCTTAGTAGTAGTTTGAGCTACTAATTACTGAAATAAATATTTTTTTAGTGTAAAATTTCTAGTGATAACAGATTATTAAGCCTTGGTTTGACTGCACAACAAAAAAAAACTGGAATACAAATGGATAACTCACTGAATATTTTACTTGGATGAATTTAACTATGATATTCAACACTATAAAGAAGCAAATTATCAAAACACTAATGTTTTTTCAGACTTACCACCCAGTAATAGTATAACTTTCACAAATCAAACCAATTTAAATAATAGTAATTTTCTCTTAAACAAGCATAATAATAGACTTAAACAACTATTCTGCACTAATAAAATTTTTGGATAAAGAACAATATCTATCAGACTATACTTAACAGCAAAAAAAATTTGTATAAACAATTAAATTTCTATTTAATTTATTAGAACCAATTTTATAAAAAAAATAAAAAAAATTCTAACCACTTCTAAAAAGTTATTAAATTTGAAGAAAAAAAATTGTAATTTATAACATATATACTGATCTATTAACTAGACACTTTGAAAAAACAAAAAAAATTTAGAAAACTTTAGTTTATTATTATTGGTCTATCTTAGAAAAAAATATTGCTAAGTACATCAAAATTTGTGATACCTATCAAAGAAAAAAAAACCAAATTACAAGAAAGATATCTATTTAATCTTTTTTAGTCAATTATTTGACAGAATTGGTATAAATATTGTTGAATCTTTAATAATAACTTTTAATAACAACAGATATATTATTACAACTACTAACTATCTTACAAAGTAGATAAAAACAAGAGCTATTTCAGATTAAACAGCAGTTTTAATAGCCAATTTTATTTACAAAGATATAATTTGTCACTACAGATGCCCAAAAAACTTTTATCTAATAAAGAAAAAGCTTTTTTTAGTATACTGATTAAAAAACTTTACAGAAAAATGAGAATATATTATAAACTCTCTTCTCTTTATTATCTTTAAACAAATAGCTTAGTAGAATGATTTAATAAAACACTATGTAAAACCCTAGCCAAAACTAGTAAAGAAACAAACTTAGAGAACAAAGTACTGTCTTCAGTTTTATTTGCTTATAAAACTATGAATCATAACATAACAAGTTATGAACTTTTTTATTTGTTTTATAAACAAATAGCAACTCTACCAATAAAAACTGATATTAAAACAATATTTTTTGAAAAAATAACAATAAAAAATTATAAAGACATTTTGCAAAGAACACTTAATATCATTAGTAAAAGCATAAATAATTGCTTTTAAAAAGATAAAACAGTTTTAAAAAAAGCTTAAGAAGAAAAAAATCTATAAAACACTTTTCTTAAGTATTGGTAACTTGGTTTTAAAATATTACTCAAACAAAAACAATGTATATAGTAATAAATATTTTAACCAATAGAAAAGACTCTTTATAGTCAACAATGTTTTAAACAATGATTTATATATTCTATAAGATCAATATAGAACAATTTTTAATATTTGTTCTGTTTATGATACAAAACTTAAAAAATATCACAAATAACTTAATTAGTTATTTGTTGTAATAATACCAGCCCAAAAAATCAACAAAAATCAAATATAAATAAATGTATTATTCTCAAAACAGAGATATTTTCAATTAACATAAACAATTATTTCCTAAATTAAAACATTTAAAATGCTTTTTTATATTCTTTATGAATATTGGATCAAAAATTATCTAAATAATATTTTGATCATTGAAAAACAAATCACTATTATTTATAAAAATCAAAAATTATAATAATAAATAAAATAACCAATCAGAAATAAACATAATAAAATAGAAAATTTTAAGATTTTCTTGGAAAATTACAGGATTTCAAAATTCCAGGATTTTTTTTAAGGAATTGTAAAATTCCAGGATTTTTTTTAAAAATTGCAGGATTTTCAGAAATCTTATATAACACAAATAATATATATATAATGAGAGTATTAAAAGCAGAAAAGTATTCAGAATTTGATAAAGTTTAGAATTTTAATACCCTTTTTTTAAAAGATAGTTTTCTATAACTTGAAATAGAAACATATCAATATTAATAAAACATCTAATTATTATTCAATCTATATTATTATTACTTGATTAAAAATATTACTCACTTTCATACTATTAACACTTTATGTTAATAAAATTTAATACTTAACTACTTTGGACTAATAGATTTTAATCATGACTATTAATAAAATACTAATTTTTTATTTTTATTTTTATTTATTTATTTATTTTTTTGTTTTGTTTTTTTGTTGTTTATTAATTAATTAAAGGAATTAAGTGTTAAGTATTTTGATGTCAAAAATAGCCTGGTAAAAGACCCAAAAATAAGAGTAAAAATTTAAGAATAGCTTACCAAAAAGGCACAACTATTAAAATAAACTAGTTAACATACTAAAGAAAAAAATTCATAGAAAAAATCATCAATTAAATTTATATTCATTATACAAAAAACTTAACCAAAACCTTTAAACTTCAAAATCTTTAGAAATTACCAATATTACCAGCTATTAAGTACCAAGTTATAAGTTTGTTATTTGTTTTAACATTTCAAATAATTACTTATAATATTTAGTGCTTTCTATAAAATATAATTTAACAGAAAACCAGTATCAATATCAACTATTTGGAAAAGTAACAGACCAAAAAATTATAAAAGAAAATTATTTAGAATTTGTAAAATCCTTATTTTAATATTACCAAATTTACTTTGAACTAATAAGTAACTATTGGCCAACAGAATCAACTTTCAATTCTACATTAATAAAAAAATTGAAAAATACATCTAACAAAGATTTTTTATTATCTTTGCAAACAAAAGAATATTACAAACACCAACAGAAACATCAAAAAAAATATAATACTTAACTACATTGAACCAATAGCTCTTAATTATAGTTATTGACATAATACTAATTTCTTTTATTTTCTTTTATTTTCTTTATTTTATTTTCTTTTTTTTTCTTTTTTTGTAGTTTACTAATTGATTAAGAATTAACATGTGAAGTTATTAATATCAAAAGAACTGATAAAAAACCCAGAAATAAGAGTAAATACTTAAAATTAAAGAATAGCTTACCAGAAAACTGGCTATTAAGCTGAAAAAAAAATTGATGGAATAATTATTTTGAGAGGCTATAAACAACAATGCATACTAACTTGAAAGTTAGAGAGGAAATTAAAAAACTATCACAACAAAATATCAACATTGAATTTTTGTTTATTATACAAAAAACTCAACCAAAATCTTCAGATATCACCCAACAAATTACTTATTAAGTACTAAGTTATTTGTATTAACATCTCAAATAATTATCTGTAACACTATTCAACAACTTGAAAACTAATCTAAAAACACCATTTATCAACAACATTCTACTAGCAACTATTACTGAAAACAAGTTATTTATAGCCATATTTCCTTTCAAATTAAAGGAATCAATAATACTATTTTTATTCAATAGAGCCACTCTTAATATTAAACCAATTATTACTATGTATATTAATGCTAAAGTTGATGATCAATCTATTAAGCTAATTTTTTATAGTGGATTAGTAAACAGCATTATTACATAACAACTCATAAACCAATTAGATTGTCAAGTTAATTATACTGCTAACATTAAAATTATTATTACTAATGAAGCTATCAAGACTTACATTAACAAAATCAATAACTTTTTATTTGAAGTTAATAGCATTATAGTATTAATTAAAGTTCTTGTAATAAAAACCACACAATACCAAGCTTTTATTGATAATAACTGGCTGTTCAAAACCAATGCCATACTTGACTGGAATACTCAAAAGCTTCAGTTAATATTTAATGGTTAACATAATTGAGTACCTGCCATTTGTAGACACTTTAAAGCTTCTTTAAGAAAACAATCATTGATTGAATTGAAAGAAAAAAAAAACCTATCTGGAAAAAAAAATTATTGCTAATACTCTTTTAGGACAATAAAGAAAAAAAAACAAAAAAAAACAAACTAAAAGCCACCACAACTACTGAAAAAATAACCAGTGAATAAAATAAATCATATTCTATAAACACAAAAAAAAAACTACTATATATTTTACTTAGATATATAAACTATAATAAAAAGCTTTTCTCTATAAAAGCTTGGATTTTGTCTAAAAAAAACTACTGAATACATACTTATTACTACTGTAAACTGTGCCACTAAAAATGTTTCAGATATCCAAAATAACAAAAAAAATAGAACAATGAATTATGTCTTGTTTGTAAAAAAATATTGCTTAATAAAGGAATGTAAAATGATATTTCTGGTCAAGAAGAAATATGTAATGTATTATGCCAATATACAATCTTAATAAGCAACTGAATAAGCCAAAAAACATTTTTTAACATTACATAGAAATAAGCACTTTCATGTTTGAATGACTACTTACACAATAAATATAAAATCTGGCAAATGATAAGTGCCAAAGTCAAAGACACTTTACTTAATAAAATACTTACAATTAAGAATAATCTACCAGAATCTGTTAAAACTGTTCTTATTCCCAATTCGGATAGATTTATCAACATTTTGAATAACCCAAAACAATTTTATAAACACTACCAAGATCTAGCATTTACTAAAAAAGAGCAAGAACAGTATTTGGAACAACTAAATACTAGACTTTGTAAATATTGTCTAATTCCCAATAACTTTAAATATTATGATAATTGTGATTTTATTTATAATTCATTATTACACATAATTTATTCAATTCTTAAAGAAGAAAAACCAATTAGTAAATGCATATCAGAATCAGAATTGAATATTAATTACAATTCAGACTCTGACAATAACAACAACAATAGTTTCAACTTTATCTACAATGGCAATAACAACAATAACAATTCAAATTCCAATTATAATTTCAAACAATATATTGTGCTTTCAAATCTTTCAATAAAACAAAAACTTAAATGGTTTAGCAATAATAATAAAAATATTAAACCAGAACATTCACATAATACTAATACAAAATTTAATCTTAAATATTCAGAAAAACTGTTATCTAATTAGAACTTCATTTACACATTAATATAGATTTGAAAATAGTACTGAAAATTCTGACAATAACAATGATCCAATTAGCTTTTAAATCTAGTTTAGTAAAAAAAAGGATTAATATTAGAAAAAGAATAATTAATATAAAATATGTAAGAAATATCATTGCAATACTACAAAATGACTTAGAAAAAGGATATTATTAAACCAAACAAAAAAATAACACAGACAATATTTTTGTTTTTAATTAAAATAGCTCAGTTAGTATCAGTAAGAACAAGAAAAGAATTAAAAATTACAGTTAAAGAGATAAAAAGATTTATATCTATAAGTAAAATAGAAATACCAGTCAATATAGTAAAAAAAAACAATTAACAAGAGAAAAATTATATTTATCCATTAATCAATTTCTATTTTACCATATGACCAGTATATATTAGCTATAGAAAGGAAAGTAAAAGATCAATCCCAGATTTTTGAAGCTAAAACAAACATTTGTGAATCAAAAAAGATTGACATTACCAATTTCTACATACCAGCCAAGAATTATAGACACATTAAGATTCCAATATATAACATAACTAAAAATCTCATAGAAATACCAAGTAAATCTATCATTAGATACTTAAGTATTGAAGTTGAGAATTAAACACCCACCATTATTTCAGATCTTTTACAACTGTGTCAATATGTGAATATTATATTACAAACTATATACAGATAAGAAAAATATTATTTGTTGTAACCAGAATAATTAGAACAAATAAACTTGGAAAATTTAGATCCACTTTAACAAATGCAATTCAAAATGCTATTCAACAACTTTACTGACATCTTTGCCAGTAAAAATGAATTTGGCAAAACTGAAAATGCAATATTAATCAAAAAAAAAGCATACAAAATACTACCAGCCAGTCATAAAATCATCTAACAAGAAATCAACAAAATTTTAAACAATAAGTTAATTCAATTATCAATAAGTCTATAATTATTACTAATGATATTTGTCTAAAAAAAAATAGAAAAATTTATTTTTGTGTAAATTACAGAAAACTCAATAGTATTACTTATGGAGACAGTTATCTAATTTTATAGATCCAGGAATTATTCAATATTTTTAAAAAGAAGAAATGATTTTCAATATTAGACTTAGATAATGGTTATTGACAAGTAGTTATGAATTCAGTTAACAAGAAAAAAACAGTATTTACAACCAGAGAAAAGAATTTTGAATTTGACATTATGCCTTTTGGCTTAACTAATGCTTCAGCTACTTTCTAACAGCTTATGAAAATTGTCTACACTAGATTATTATGAAAATTAGTAGTAATCTACTTAGATAATACTAATGTGTTCTCAAAAACATTTGATAATTATCTTAATCATTTTCAACAAATATTCAAAAGATTAAAAAGAGCTAGATTGAAATTAAATACAACTAAATACTTCTTTGACAAAACTGAATTCAAGTTTTTGGAACATGTTATAAACAAAAATAACATTAAAACAAATTTAAATAAAATTAAAATAGTTAAAAACTTTCCAGTATTAACAAATCTTACAGAATTAAAAGCATTTTTGGAATTTGTTAAATACTATTGCTGTTTTATCCAAAACTTCTTCAAACTGGTTCAATTACTTCATTAGCTCCAAGCAAAAAATGTTAAATATAAATAGACTAAAACCCAACAAGAAGCTTTTAACATCTTGAGAAGAAAGCTTATTCAAGCCTCAATATTGATTGATTTATCTAGATCATAACAAGCCATTTATTATTATCACTAATGTATCCAGTCAAGCATTGAAAGCCATATTGTCATAAAAAGAAGCTAATAAACAAGAACATCTAGTGGCATATGCCAACAGAAGTTTGAGTTCAGCCAAAAAAAATTATAGAACTTTAGTATTAGAATATTTAGCTATCTATTGGACTGTTATCAAATAGAAAAAATACTTGAATCAAAAGTTTGATGTGTATACTAATCACAAAAGATTGACATTAATTCAGAAACAAGAATTTAGAAATAATTACTATACAAGATAAAAAATAAAACTATTACTATTTAATTATACTGTACATTATAAAAAAAAAAAACTGAAATACTAACAGTTTGTCACAAATAAGACAAATCTAAACATTTTAATCCAAAAATATAATAAAAAATAAATACACAAAAATATTAACAACTCTAATATTATATTAATATTCAATAATTCAAGAAGAAATTATCTTAAAAAAACAAAGCAACATAAAACAACAATCAAAATACTTTATTATTTATCAAAATATACTATATCAGAAAAACAGAAAATTCAGACCAGTTATTCAAAGTAATTACAGAATTAAAGAAAAAAACAATATTATTTAATATGTATTCAGATCTAACAGCAGGACATTTTTATAAAAAAACAACCATAAAAAAAACCAGAAAAAGATACTATTGGCCACTTATGTATTTAAAAATTATTCAATATGTTCAAAATTGTGATGTTTATTAGAGAAAAAGAGAAACAAGATTCAATAAACCACTAAAACCAATTAAAGTAAAACAACTATTTGATTAAATTAGAATTAACTTAGTCAAACTATTAATAATAACCAACAAAGTTAATCAATATATAGCAATAATCATAGACTATCTTACAAAATGGCCAAAAACAAAAGCAATTCAAAAAACAAATACAAAATTTATAGCTGAATTTATTTACCAAGATTTGATTTGTTAACATAAATGTCCAAAAAATTGTTATCAGATTAAAAAACTCATTTTGTGAACAGAATATTAACAGAATTAAGTCAAAGATTTGGAATTAAGAGACTATTATTATTATTATATTATCTATAAACAAATAGCTTAGTTGAAAAATTCAATAGAACATTGTGTAAAGCAATAGTCAAAATCCAAAAAAACCAGAACAAATAAGATTTGTTTATATCATCAGTATTATTTGTTTATTAAACAATAAAGCAAGATACCATATAAGCAACACTATTTAAACTTGTTTATAGAACAGTAATATTACCAGTTAAGATAGATATCAATACATATCCAATAAAACCAATAATAAAAGCCAATTTTCAAAAAACATTGTTAAAAAGAACATACAATTTAATAGAAACTTTAGAAAACAAAAGACAAAGAGCAATTAATAATATCTAAAAGTCACAAGCAAAACAAAAAAAATGACATGATAATCAATTACCAAAAAAACCAATCGAATTTAGGATTGGAAACAAAATATTCTTATATTATACCAAAGTAGAAAAACAATAGAGTAGAAATTTGATTTCGAATAGAATAAACCATTTTACATTGAAAAATTTTAGAAAATAGAGCTTATAAATTAAGATAAAACAACAAAATCTTAGCTAAAACAGCACATAGAGATTGACTGAAACCATATTACAACATAGTATTATTATCTATTAGTAATATTTTACAACTAGAAGTATAATGAATACTAGTCTAATCAGATAAAATTCTATGAAATCTAGAATCAATCATAATTATTGACACAAACACATTAAAATAATTAATAAAAACAGTATATAAAGACCCAATACACATATTAAAAACAAATAAAAATATAAAAATTACTAATAATATTTATTTACTAATACAACAATTATTTTAACTAATTAAATATTAAAAACTGAACATAAAAATCACAATCAATTAACAAATCATTCAATATACAGAAACAAAATAGAAATCTCAGTATGAAATACAATATAAGATATACAGAAAATATAAAAATATAGTAGAGGATATAATAGCAAAAGTAAAAATATCCATAGAAATACTAAAGACAATAGTACTATATAAGAAGTTAACCAAAAAAAATTGGAAATAGTGGACACAACAATTTTCAAAGAAGTTTTGTTATTATTATTTGGGACAAAAACTCAATATTTAAAACTTATATACAAATAAAACAAAACAAATATTCAATATAATAATATTACAACAATTCAAACAATTTGTAAGAAAAAACAATCTATCTATACAAATATAAGCAATATACCAATTACAAACAAGGTTTCAAGACTGTTTGGAAATATTATTATATCTAATAATAAACATAGTAACTATCAACCAATTGGAAAAAATTATTAATACTCAATTTGAAAAATTACAGACCAATATTGTCTAAGTAATTTTTAAGAAAGAAATAATAGAGCTAATCTAAGAAAAAATTTAAGAGATTTAGGAAATCTTAATAAAATTCAATATTAAAAAGAAAGAATAATGTTACTTATAAAAATTAGGAATTATAATAATAAATAAAATAGCCAATCAAAAATAAACATAGTAAAATAGAAAATTCCAGAATTTTTTTAAAGAATTGCAGAATTTCAGAATTCCAAAATTTTTTTTAAGAAATTGCAGAATTTTAGGATTCTTTTTGGAAATTGCAGAATTTCCAGGAATCTTATATAACAGAAATTATGTATATATAATAAGAATGTTAAAAGTAGAAAAGTATTCAGAATTTGATAAAGTTTAAAATCTTAATATTCTTTTTTTAAAAGATAGTTTTCTATAACTTGAAATAGAAACACATTAATATTAATAAAACATCTATTGTCATTTAATTAAAAATATTACTCACTTTTATACTATTAACACTTTATATTGATAGAATTCAATACTTAATTACATTAAACCAATAGTTCTTGATTACAACTATTAATAAAATATTAATTTTTTATTTTTTTTTATTTTTTTTTGTTTGGTTTCTTTGTTATTTACTAATTGATTAAAGGAATTAAGCATTAAATATTTTGACATTAAGAATAGTCTAATAAAAAACCTAAAAATAAGAGTAGAAATTTAAAGATAGCTTATCAAAAGAGCACAACTGCTAAAATAAACTAGCCACTATGCTGAAGAAAAAAATTTATGAAAAAAACTATCAATTAAATCTCTGTTTATTATACAAAGAACTCAACCAAAATTTTTAGACTTCAAAACCTTCAGAAATTACTAATATTACTAACTATTAAACACCAAGTTACAGATTTGTTATTTGTTTTAACATCCCAAATAATCATTTGTAATACCATTATAACTAATAATAATAGAATACATACTGTTATTAGACCAAAGAAAACCACTATCAGAAAAAAAAATTGGCAGTAAAATAGATAAATATATGCTTAAAAGCATAACAGCAAATATACTATTATCTTCTAATATACTTGGAAAAAGATTAAAGAAATTTTGCTCATAGACAAAAACCTATTATATAAAAGACAACTAAAACTTTATGGTTGTTTTAGTAAAATCATAGAAAACATAAAGCTTATAAAGAAAACAACTTTAGAGATACAAGTAAAAATTCTGAGCATTATATGATTAGATATCTCAAAAGTTTTGACCATTGCTAAAAAAGCCAAAACTTTTATACAAAGATTTGATCTTTTAAATACAAAACTTAGCTTACTTCAGATATTATATATCTTATTTACAAAAAACTTTAACAAACTAATTAGCTTTGAATTAGACAAAATTTTTCATTAAACTACTCTATAAATAACTTGATTTTGTCAGAACTTAATTTCTTTGGAAAGAATAATATTATGATTGAAACTCATAGTTTTTATTAATTATTATATATATTAACTACTGATATTACATAATTAGCCACCCTATTTTTAGATAGTGATCATTGATCTGATTAATAATTTGATTATTAATCTGATTATTAACTATTTTTAATAGCTATATAAGCAATAAATTTTTTAGCTATAAAAAAGCATATACAAATCAAAAAAATCAAATAACAACTTTATTTTAATTTTTTTTTATTACTAATTTCTCTTTTTTTACTTTTAAGTATTTAAATATCTTAGGATAAAAAATTACTTGTTGGCATTTATATATCTTTTTCTTAACTTATATAATTGTAGCTGAAGATTATTAAATAAAATATAACTGAAAAGCACATTTTATATTTAATATTGAATTCTAAAAGTGCTGACATAAGACATAGAATTATATCAATATGTTATTATTTGTTAATAATACAAACTATTTTTCTACTTTTAGATTCTCTGGTTATCCTTTAAAAAAATAGTAATTAAGATATTTTATGAAACTGATCTTACACATTAAATCCTTACTTATTCAATTCACTCTTTGAAGTTAAATTCTTTTTGATTCATTCTATTATTATACAATTCTATTTTTTTTTTTTTTATTATCTTGTTACTTCAACTAATAACAATATAAAAAACTTAACTAAAATTTTTAAATCCGAAAATCTCCAGAAATTATTAACAATATAACTAGTTATTAAGCATTAAGTTATAAGTTTATTTATTTCAATGCTAAAATAATTATCTATAATAGTATCAAATAAAAGTTTATAAAATCTAAAAGCATATTCAATATTATTTTGTTGTAATATTTTCATAATTTATTTGAAATACCAGAAAAACCAACTGCTTTTCTATTAAACAGATCCAAAATTAAACTCAACAATTTATTAAAACTAATAAAATACATAATACCAAAAAAAGTCTTATTAGTTATATAAGTCAGCAAAAAATATTATTGATGTTATATTTTAAAAACTACATTCAATATTTTATGCTTTCTTGTTTAACTCTCTATAATTACATTTATCTTAGACTAAGTAACTTAAGCTTTAATACCAATTTTTTATTAATTACTAAATAATTTAATACTACTTTGTAAAAAAATTATCTAAAACATTTTAAATTATATGGTTTTTGTTTATCTTAAAATTTTTTGTTTTTTTATTAATATAAGACTTAATATGTATTTTTTTAGCATACTAAAATTCTGTTATTTTTGAAACTTAATATAACTTTTTAGTCTTTAATAAAGCAAACTAAATAATATTAAAATAGATATTTGAATTAAAAAGTATTATTACTTTAAAAATATTGTTAACATTAAAAAAAAGCCAAAGTTTCAAAAATAAATTTAATGTATTACTTGAAACTAAGCAAAATGTTTTAACTAACTTAAAGACCAAAGTTTTTAATTTGTGAAAACAAGATAAAAATTTAATAAAAATACTATTATAGTCTTTAAATTAGAATTTGAAAAATATCTTATTTGCTAAAAGACAGACTACTTTATAAACAATATTTTATATTCTATTTATATTTAAAAACCTCTTATAACAATAAAATTATTAATATACATAATAGCAATATTGAATATTAAAACTCTAAAAAATTTATATTTTACTTTATTAATATTTTTTATATTAAATTTTCATTGATTTTTATTGGTTTATACATAAAAAGTTCTTAAAACTGTATTTAAAAAATTGTTTAGATCAATAATAATATAAACAATATTGTAATTAATATTAAAAAATTTATCTATACATAAAATTTTTTTGTTAATTAGTGTATTTATCAAGTTAAATAAAATAAAAATAAAATCAATAATCTTTATAATATTTTTAGAGATTGCTGTTTGAAAGTACTTGTATAACAGGAGTTATCCCAGTGTGTTATGTTTGTATTGTGGTAATATTGAGATCTCAAATTATGCTTTTTCTTATATAGTAGATGATTTTGTTTGCTGCTGATTGTTAAATGCTCATACAGTTGCTTAAAGTGTGCTTTCTGGTCTTTTTCACTCCTTTTTATGTGTGTCTCAATTGCTATTCTTCTGTGTTTCAAATATGGTAATGTGTATAGTTCTTTGCAAAGGCTTTGTTTTTAATAATTGGCTCTAAGAAGCTGTGTCTATCTTTAAAAGTGCAAAGATTGCAGGTCAGAAGATTGTGAACTTTGTGTGTAACTTCTGCTTTGCTTTTAGGAATGAGATTTGAGTTGTCCATGCTAAGCATTATGCATTTATGGAAAAGAATGGACTGATATTACATGATGGTTTGGCCCTGGTTTCGGTTTTTGGGCTGTCCTCAGTGCTTTTTGTTGGTATGGTTAGATTGTTTGGTATTACTGAAGCATTTGGTACTAGCTTTGGATTTTGCAAGTCTCACTTGTTTTTTTCGGATATTGGGGATCTTGTTTCTGTTTATATAAGTGTTTAGTGTTGTCCTGATTGGCTTAAGTGGCTGGTCACATATAAAAAATGCATGATTCATGCCTAGTTTAGATTGATTATTTGATGTATTATACTAAATAGTGTTTGGATCTTGCTCATTAAATATTAATAATAATAATAATAAAAGTTTGAATTTTTTTATATAAGAAATTTAAAAAATAAATTATTAACCAAAAAATTAATTAAATTCAAATCTACACATTTTTTGAAACTAAAACAATACTTAATACCATTTTTATTAAAATTATTTTCTAAAATAATAAAAATGCTCTTATTAAATACATTGACAACAAAGAAATTAATAATAGTTGCTTGATCTAAACACTTTTCTAAAAATGTTTTTATATATAAACTTAAAATAAAAACTAATTATTTGTTTTTAAATAATAAACAGATTAATAAAAGTCTATTAAGAATTTTTGAAATTTTTAAAATATATTTAATTAAGTATTTATTTATAATTAAAATAATACTAACACTCAAATAACCTAAATTTAAACCAAAAATAAATACTTTTATATTTGTAAACTTATTTATAATTTATGATTTAACACTAGAATAAAACTTGGTTTTAATAATAATTAAAATATTATTTTTTGATTTTTTATATTATCTAACAATATTATTCTGCTTAATAAAAATATTTATATCTTTAATATTATATATAACTATTTTCTAAGTTAAGCTATTTATTAGAAGCAAAAAAAAGATACTATACTATTATCTAAACTAAAAAACTTTAATTTGTTTATAATTAATTTAATTAAATCTTTAAAAACTAATATATTAGTTTTTAAATTACTAATTTTAACAGTCAAAATTTTAGATCTATTAAAAAACATATCTTAAAAAATACTAAAATCAATACATAAAACAAAAAAAATAGATAATAGCTTATTAACAGTTATGTTTATTATTAAGTTAATAATAGAAACAAATAATTTTTTTATGTGGTTTAACAACAATAAGAGAAAAAAATTAGTTAATTTTAGTAATACAGTTAAAAAAAATTTCAGAAAGTATTCTATTATATTTAATAAAAAGCCAAAACCAAAATAACAAAATTATTTTTAAGATTGTTAACTAATATATTCATTAATAAAACATTAAAAGATGATATAAATAGAAAAGTTTTTAAACTATTACTTATTATAAAAACCCAGATTGTATTACTAAAAAAACTAAATAAGATACAAAAACTTGTTTTTTAGCATAAATAAAAACAAGATATTTTTTATCATATTTTTAAATTTCAACTAAATAATTTGAAATTATTTTTGCAAACATTTAAAACATAACTTAAGTTTTTATATATAATATATTTAAGAAATAATAAATCAGCCCAAACTAAATTAATGTTTTTAAAAACAAAAATCAAATAAATAACAATATTTTTATCTACAACAAACTCAAAACACATAACAGCATAGTATGTTTATATATAAAAAATAGAGTTATAAGACATAAAGCAAGTTTTTTTATTATAAATTAGAACCAAACTTAAAACATTATAAATAGTAATACTTATTAACAAAATATATAAGAGAGCATAATAGTAGTTTTTTAAATTCTATATTTGTTTGTTAATATTGGCTTTGACAACATGTACTAAATTTTTTTTTAACAAAATTAATTATTTAAAAACAATTAAATTAGTAACTTTAAAACTTTCAAATTTAATTAAAGCTTTTTGTTAAAGACTAATAAGTTGTATTTTAATAAAAACAATTTTGTTAAACTTAAATAATATTAATTTAAACACTAATTTAAGAAGATCTACTGAAATTTTCTTAATTATAATTTTTTAATCTAATCTAATATTGATTTTTTTTAAATTAATATTAACTAAAATTTTTTTATAGTTAACTGCTTAATAGCTTTTAAACTAGCTTTAAATATAAACAAAGTCCAAATAATGTCTTAAAATTTTAAAAAAACTGATATTTTTCTAAAATTATTAATTTAATAAAACATTTTTTTAATAGACTTGACTTTTTTATTTAAATTTTTATTAAATACAGTTACAAAATTAATGTTTAATGTAAATAATTTAACCAAATCAAAACTTTTTTTTCTTTAATATAAGATCTAATTGCAAAATAAAACCAGTTAACAAAAGTGGTAAAAAACTAAAAACATTATTATTCTTATAAAAAAAAAACCATATCTTTTCAAAATTAAACTATTTTATCTTTAAAGTATTAGTATAAAAGTTCAAAAACTTTTTACTTTTATTTTTAATATTATAGTTAATATTATATAATAAAATTAGAAAAACTCTTTGTCTTTTTAATTTTATAATCACAATTAGAATAAAGAGTAAAAAAGCTACAACTGGTATTTTTTCTTTGGTATCTTACAAAGTTTTAACCAGAGAAATTTTTTCTGTTGTAAAAACAATTAGACAGAATATTTTAAAAGCTTTTTTTTTAGTTAGTAATAGTAAAAAGCTGCTTTTGGTAGCTGTTAAAGCATTTTCTTTATTTTTGGCTGGTTTTTTACCAGTTAAAGTTCTCTTAAAAAATACACTTAAATTAGCCTTAGTGTTGCCTTTATTTCTTCAAAGACCTTCAAATTTTTTAATAACAAACTAGTTAACAAGCTGGTTTTTTCTTTTGTAGTTTTTATATCAGATGCTGTTAGTACTTTTTTTTTAAAAAAAATAATTAAAAAAACTGAAAATTCAAAAAATAAAAGCAATTGTTTGCCTCTATTATTGTTATATTAAACTCTTTTGTAGTTTTTAATAAGATCTTAAATGAAATTTTTATTATATTATCTGACATGTCATTTAAAATAGGCCAAAATTAATTATTGGCTATGTTGTTAAATGTGGTTTTCTTTGGCAAATTATTGTCAGTTTTAGAAGCAAAACAACAGTCTTTTGTTAAATTATCTGTTTTTGAGAACTGAACTGATCAGATAGAAATTAACTTAATTTTTTCTTTGGTTTTTAGTGTTGCCACTAGTAATGTCTAAGAAACCATTACTAGTCATTAAAGATTTGCTAGATAGAATGGCCTTTACTTTAGTGTTTAGTATTACTTTCAAGATTAAATTGGCTTATGTTAAAACTATTTTCCAGTTTATATATGGTTTTTTAGGTGTAAAGTCAGTATTAAAAGACAATATAAAGCTCTTTTATGTGAAGTTTGCTTTTCAAGAGTCTTTAGAAGCTGCTTTTTTGGTTGAATTTATAAGTTCTATTTACTTGACCATTCTTAAGATTGCCAAATATTTAATGGTTTCTAAGAGTGTTTTTTTTTCTGCTGCTGTTGTACTACATAATATGTTTTTAAATATGTTTATTGTTAATATTAAAACAGCATTTAATGTTTTTGGTGAAATTATTTGTATTGTACTAAAATCTGTTGATGTTTAGTAATATATTGTTGTTTATTTTAAGAAGCTAAATGTTGCTGTGTTTGCTTTGATTTATTGGTTAATGTTAATAAACAAGAATAGTATTAGAATTCTCTCTTTGATTAATTAAAATAAAACTATTTTATTTTATAATAAATTTAAGACCAAGTTGGTTAATTTTCCTTCTGGCTGTACAGTTTTTAAAATCAGTAATATGATTTCTTAAGTTGATGATGTTACTTGAGTAAAAAAACCAATTCAAAGTTATGGAAAAAATGTGACCAAAAACATGACAACATAAAATAACACAGGATAATATGAAAAAATACAAAATAACATATAATAACTTAGAATAACATAATACAAAACTTAATAATATATTATAGCATAAAATAACTAGTTGAAATATAAGATAACTAATAATAATATAGAAAAACAAAATAATAACAGAAATAGTGAAGCAATAGTTAGCAAAAATGAAAAAATGAAAAAAGCAATCTTATAAAACCAAAAAGAATATATAAAAACAAGTAGTTGTAAAAATTAGAAAGCCAGCCAGAAAAAAAATCAATTTTCTTTCCATATAACTATTATATCTTATGAAAAATAAAGGATCTATTTGAAACCTGAAATCATTAATATATGATTATCAACTATTCCATGTTTCTTTCATATTAATCATTGTTTTGTACTTTTGTTCTGGGCCAGATGCTCTTAACATAAATGTCTTAAACTCTTAACAATCTGGACCAATTGTTCTTAATTACAGTGATTGATAATACTAATTTATCTTTTTTTATTTTTTTATTATTTTTTTATTATTATTTTTTTATTATTTTATTTTATTTTCTTTTATTCTTTCTTGTAAAACAGCAATATAGAAAAATTAACTGTCTAAGAATAGACTTTATGATAGCTTAATAAAAAAGTAAAGCTTTTTTTAAATATTAACATTATCTTGGTAGCTTACCAAAAGAGCAAAAAGACATCACCAGACCTTAATAACTGTACTCATTAGCTTGAAGAAAATAGTTTACATTTACATACAAAAAGTTGTAATACTACAAAACATCTTTCTGTGACTTATAACCAAAGAACTTTACAGATAAATTCATATTAATCAAACAGATTTTTAAAGACTAATAACACTAATACATCAAATAAGCCTATTGAAAAAAAACCATCAAAAGTTCTCTAAAAACACAAATCTTGAGCACCAAATGTTATCACCATATTCTACCTAGTTTATTCATAACATTTGGTGCTTTCTGTGAGATTATAAAATTCACAAAGACAGAACATCTTAAAAATTCACAAAAGTAGCAATTATTAGAACAGTAAGAAAAGATTATTTACTATATGAAAAAGCATTATTTTAATACTTTAGGAAAGATTTGAGAATACTACTTAAAGCTATTATTACTGAAAGTAATTTTTGTCAATATTTACATGCAAAAATTGACTGTTTACTAGACTGAACAATAGACACAAAAAGAATTGAAGAACAAATACACCAAAAATTATTGACATACTTAACAGAAACCACCACTCAAACCATAGCTAAGACCTTTTAAATAATTAATAGAGAAATTGAAAAATACATGGCACAATAGTACTCTTAAGTAAAAAAAAAGACAAATAGCAAAGCCCGACTTCACAGAATCTGAGTTCAAATCCAATAATACAACAGCTGTACAAGAGCAAGCCCAATTCACAATTAACAAGAAATCAAGATTTCTCTTATTAATTACTCTGTTATACTATTAAACACCAGAAAGTAGAATCCTATTTAATCAATTCACAGAAACACAAACAAAAACTCTAAAAACTCTAAGAACTCTAAGAACTCTGTATCTCTGAGGTCATAACAATAATCTTTGGACAAAATCTCTAGGAGAATACAAATTGTTATTTTGAAATTTTATTCCAATAGCCAGCCAACTTGGCAAAAACATGTTTTTTTAGACACCACCACTAGCACAGCTTCTAACAAAGTTAGCAATCACTCCTATAGAAAAAACAGCCATCTTGCCACTTATTAGTTCCAACAAAGAGAAACAACTAATATTAGTACTTAAAGAACAATATAATATACTATCACCAAATCTCTTATTATTAGTAAATCAACTATCTTTTGTCTTTTAGATAATAGTATTACTTATAGAATATAGGAATTATATATTAGTACATAAATTAGCCAATTAGAATAAACATAGTAAAAATAAAATTCCAAGATTTTTTTTAAAGAAATTGCAGAATTCTAGAATTACAAAATTCTTATATAAGAAATTGCAGAATTTCAAAATTCCAGAATTCTTCTTAAGGAATTATAAGATTCCAAAAATTCCAGAATTTCTGACTAAAGAATTGAGAAATTCAAAAAATCTTATACAATGAAATTTATGTATATATAGTGATAGTATTAGAAGCAGAAAAGACAGAATTTTAGTTTTAGAACTTCCAGTTCTAATTTCAGATTCATCTCTTTATATAATAGTATTCTATAACTTGAAGTGAAAACATTAAATATTAATAAAAATACTTATTACAATTACAATCTATTATTGCCTTATTAATAATTCATGTTGATAGTTATTGATACTTAAATACATTGAACCAATAGCTCTTGATTATGGCTATTGACAGAATATTAATTTTTTTTTGTCTTTGCTTATTTTTTTATTTTTTTTTATTTTTTTTTGTTTTGTTTATTGTTTATTAATTGATTATAGATTAAGCACTAAGTTACTGACATTAAAAATTGCCTGGTAAAAAACTTTACAAGAAAGTAAACACTTAAATTTAAAACATTATTTATCAAAGAATTGCCAGTTACCAAGCTAAAAAAGAAAATAACAAAATTGCAATTCTAGAAAACTACTAAAAACAACTATTGAATCTCTGTTTATTATACAAAAAACTTCACAAAAATCTTTAGATACAAAAACTTTCAGATTACTTATTAAGCACCAAGTTATGTATTTGTTATTTGTATCTACATTCTAAATAATTATTTGTAACATTTGGTGCTTCTTGTGAAGTATAATCTAATAGAAAACCAGCACTAACAACAATCATTTTGAAAAGTAATAGACCAAGAAAGTATAGGAAAAAACCATTTAGGATTCGTGAAATTCTTATTTTAGCATTATAAAAATTATCTTGAATTAACAAGTAACAACTGGCCAGCAGAATCAGCTTTCAATTTCTACATCAATGAAAAAATTAAATTATATATAAGAGCTAAAGAAGATTTAAAAACTGCTCTCAACAACTTTAACAGTAAATTATTCCAAAGCACCACACTGCCCTCAAATCATTTGTTGTACCAACAATTACAGAAATAAATAAAAAAATTGGAAATTACACATAACAAAAATTTTCTATTATCTTTGCAAATAAAAAAAAACTACAAACACCAACAAAAACACCAAAAAAGATACAACAACTTACTTAAAAAAAACCAAGAATAGTTTTCCCTATTCACTTATTATACTATTATACACCAAAAAGTACCATCAACATAACATCAGTAGGTGCATCCACATTAACTGTGAAAATACCATTAGCAAAAATAACATTTTAAAACAACCAAAAAAAAGCCAATTTATTGGAAACTTATGATGATTACTTTAAAAAATTTAAATCATGATCACCAACACCATTTGAATTTTAATTACTGCCACCTTAACCTAATTTCAGAGCTGCTAGTCCTTGAGAAATAACTGATTTGGAAGAAAAGGAAATAAAAATCAGAAATTTACTTATTAAAACTCAATTTTAGAAAACCTGGAAATTCAAAACCTGATTGTTTTAACTCAATAAAATTAAAACAATCCAAATTTTACTCCTATTGTTTTCCAAAACTTATTTTCAGTAATTGTAATTGATTTACCACCAGTTGCACTAATTGCCGAACAGCAACAACAACAGTTACAACCACTACTTTAGCAACAACTTCAACAACAACAACTACTACTAGCACCAATAGTCTATGCTCTAATTATAAAACTCGAAAAATTTACTAGTAAAAAAAATGATGTCCAAATATGACTCAACAATATAGAAAAAGCCATCACAGTTAATGGGTGGGATAATGCCAAAGTCCTTCAAACAATCTCATATTTTCTCCAAAATACAGCCAATTCATGATACCAAAATTTTGTAAACAAATTCCAAGATTTTAACACATTCAAAATCACATTCTTACAATATTTTAACAATCATAATAGTATTAATTACTTAGTTATTACTGAAGCAATTACTATTTACTTAGAACATTTTCACAGAAATCCATGCCAAATTCAGACAATTAAAACTGACTATTTTACAGCACTACAGATCTTAAATTAATTCATTCAAGGCCTTTACAGCAGTTTATTGCAAAAAATACACCTAATGCACCTAAATATGCTCCAAAATACAGTTACTCATACCAAAAACTTTGAATTAGCTGAATTAAAAGCCAATCACACCCAAGCCATAAATCTAGTAATAAATAGATTATCTGAACTAGATTTTAAACTAAAACAATTTAATAAGTTAATCAACCAGAAAATAGAGAGATACTTAGCTAACAACAACAATCTAGCAATCTATCAGCTGCCACAACATTGTGAAAATTAGAGAAACCCAAATCAATTTTAGAATCCATCACATCTATTATCAGCAGCAAATTAATCATGGCAATTAAAAACATGCATTTGCTATAATTATGGTAAACAAGGCCATTTAAAAATAAATTGTCATACTAGAGTTAATAATTAACAATCAGAAAACCAATATCAAAATTCTAATTGTTAATTTCAAATTCCAAATTATTTCCCAAATTAAGATTAATATCAACTCTATTACTTACAAATAATACAACAACCAATATATATATCTCTAATCTATCAAATTTTAGCCCCAGTTATTTATTAACTGCAGCCACAGGTTATCTATCAATCTCAACCCTTCCAAACACCACCATAAAACTCAGTTCAAATGTTTGAAAATCCAAGACTAAGAATTACCTACACCCAACAAAACTGGCAATTAGCAATAGTAATCCACCAACTGATCCTTAACTTATTACAACAGCCTTTAGAATCATGTTAGTAAAGTTTGAGAACTAGATACAACCAAAATCCAAGCTTTCAGAACTATTTAAGTCTTTTAGTTACCCCAGAAAATACTCAATTCAACAAACCAAAAACTAATTAGAAACAAATACTTACTAACAACATACTTTCAGCAATTATTATTAACAATGAATTATTAGCTGCAATTTTTTCTTTTAAATTAAAAAAACCAGTCAAAATGCCTCTATTTAGTGAAGTCATTCTTAAATCAAAATTCATTATTACAATATATACTAATGCCAAAGTTGATAATCAGTTCATTAAACTGATTCTAGACAGTAGATTAACTGGCAGCATTATTGTACAATAACTCATAAACTAATTAAGTTGCTAAGTTAATTGTACTATTAGCACCAAAATTATTACAGCCAATGAAACGACTAAAACTTCTATTGGTGAGATTGACAACTTTCTGTTTGAAGTTAATAATATTATCACATCCATAAAAGTTCTCATTATGGAAGTTATCCAGTACCAAACTCTTATTGGTAATAACTGGTTGTCTAAAACCAACATGGTATTTAACTGAAATACCCAAGAATTACAACTAAGCCAAAACAGTCAGAACATATGAGTGCCAACCATTTGTGGTCATTTTAAGACCACCACTAACAAACAGCCACTAATTAAGCTTGAGAAAAAAAAAACCCTATCTGGAAAATATATTAGGTATTATGGACTAAAGAAGAATACAATAAATTATTACTAATACTTATATAGAAAGAAAAGGAAAAGAGAAAGCAAAAAAAAGAAAAAAAACCCCAAACAACCACATTCACATATACATTATATACCATTACCACTTAATACCACCCAAACTATTATTGATCCAAATTAATTTGCATTGATTATGGCAAGAAATCATCAACAATGAGTACATGTTATAGCAATAATAAGGAATGACTAATGGTCACAAAATATTACTGCCACTTATATGTCCTTGAATGCTTTAGATGACCAAAAAGACAAGAAAAATAGAACAATAAATCATGTCTTGCTTGTAGAGAAACTTTCTTAGACAAAAGAATATAGAACAACATTTCTAGTTATGGAGGAACATGTGACAAATTTTGTCAATACATAATTCTCATAAGTAATTAGATAAAAAAAAAATGCCTGCTTGGAGGAGAGCTGTAAAATGTTTGGATAGTTGTTTATATGATAATAACAAAATATGGAGAATGGCAATTACCAAAATTAAAAGCATTGTTACAAATACTTATTTGAGGTTTCAAATCAAATAACAAATCTGTAACTTGGTGCTTAGTTAATATATGTTGATGTTAGTAATTTCTGAAGGTGTAGTTGCTGAAGGTTTTTTGTTGAGTCTTTTGTACAATAGACAGAAATTCAATTGATAGTTTTATCCATAGCTTTCTGAAACTGCAGTTTCGTTAATTTTTTTCTAAGCATAATGGCTGGTGATCCTCCTGGTAAGATATCTTTAATTCCAAGTGTTTACTCTTATTTCTGGGTTTTTTACCAGTGCTATATCCTGACGTCAGTATCTCCACATGTAATTCTTTTTAATCAAGTTAACAAACAACAAAGAAAATAAACAAGAAAAAAGAAAATAAAGAAAAATAAGAAAAATAAGCCAAGGTGATGTTACAAGTGATTATTTGGGGTCTCAAAATCAAATAACAACCTGTAACTTGGTGCTCAGAAGCTATTTGTGATGATAGTAATCTGAAGGTTTTGGTTGAGTTTTTTGTATAATGAACAGAGATTCAATAGTTGTTTATCTGTAGCTTCTTAGAATCATAATTCTGTCAATTTTTTTCTTCAGCTTGATAGCCAGTACTCTTCTAATAAATAATCTGTAATTCTTTTATGTGCTCTATCCACTTGCAGGGGTCTTTTATCAGACAATCCTTGATGTTAATAACTCAGTGCTTTTAATTTTTTAATCAATTAGTATACAACAAAAGAAATAAAAAAAATAAAAAAAAATAAAAAAATAAGCCAAGGCAATAAAAGTTAGTATTTTATCAATAGCCATGATCAAGAGCTATTGTTCTAGTATAATTAAGTATCAATTACTATCAACATAAAGTGTTGATAGTAAAGAATGGATTTGATATAGTGAATAATTATTTATTTGATATTTGTGATGTAGAAGGTTGCTTAGATCAAATCTAAACTGGGAGGTCTGCCTTTTTTACTTCTAATGCTACCAATATATATACATAATTGAGATTTCTCAATTTCTTAATTTTTCACACCAAGAATTCTGCAATTTTTTTAAGAGGAATCCTGGAATTCTGGAATCCTGCAATTCTTTGTACAAGAATCCTGAAATTTCTTTTGAGAGGAATTCTGGAATTCCATATTTACTACAGCTACTTTTGATTGGTTAATTTATATGCTAATATACTTCTTATATTCTATAAGTAATATTATTTCCTTCTCTTTAATATTGAGCTTCATCAAGATTTCCTAATTCTAATTCTCTATTTTTGAGTATTTTTTGAACTTCTTTTTCGAGCATTGATTATTTTTCCTATTTGGTTAATAGTAATGGAGTTCATTTCTAGATTGAGTAAGATTTCTGGTCGATCTTGAAATCCAGTGTATAGCTGATAAATGGCTCTTGCTTGTGTGGTCAAATTGTTTTTTCCCACAAATTGTTCTAGTTGTTGCAGTATTGTTGTGTCAAATAATCATTTTGTTTTATCCATATACAAATTCTGAATGTTTAAGTGTTGTTCTAAATAAAAGTAACAAAAGTTTTTTGAAAATTGTTGTATCTACCAATTCCAAGTTTCTATAGTCAATTTTTAATATTGGGTGACTTTTGGTTGTGTTTCTATTGCCAATTTCACTTTTGTGATTATTTTGTCTACCGTGTTTTCTGTTTTTCTTCATATTTTATCTTGTGGTTCTTTTTTGGTGTTTGTATATCTGATAGTTCATTGGTTAATTATAATTTCCATCTTTTGTTGTTGTATTAGTTGAAAAAGTTGTTGTGCTAGTGAGTAAATGCCATCAGTAATCTTCATTTTTCTGTTGTTTTTTGTCATATATACTGTGTCTTTATATACTCTTTCAGTTGTTCAATTTTATGTGTTTGGTTCAATAGTTATAATTGGTTTTAGATCTTATAGAATCTCATCTGGTTTGATTAGTATTCTCTGTACTCCTAATTGTGGAATATTACTGGTAGATACTAATACTATATGGTAATATTGTTTCAGTCAATCACTATGTGCTGCTTTGATTAAGATTTTGTTGTTCAACCTTAATTTATAAGCTCTATTTCCAAGAATTTCTTCTATGTGAAATGGTCTGTTCTATTTGGGGTCAAATTTTCCACTCCATTGTTTTTCTGCTTTAGTACAATGTAGAAGTACTTTGTCTTCAATCTTGAATTCAACTGGTTTCTCTGGTAGTTGGTTATTATGTCTTTCTTTTTGTTTTTCTTGTGACTTTTGAATATTATTAGCTGCTCTTTGCCATGTGTTTTCTAGTGTCTTCATTAAATTATATGTTCTTCTTAACAATGTTCTTTGAAAATTCTCTTCTGTTATTGGTTTTGTTGGATATTGTTACGGGTTAGAGTAACAAGCTAACAGATAGCAATGGAGAACAGTATTGTATGGTGATGGAAATAAACAAAGAAGGAATTATAATAAGGGAGCAAATTGAATAAGTAGGAATTCAATGTGCGTGATCAGTCTCATAAAAATCACAGTCGCTAATCTTTTCTTAAATCTGAAGGTAGAGGAATAGTCCATAATTGTCAACAAGATAACACCGCTGCTATTATTCTATGCCTCAACTCAGCGATTCTTAGAATCAATAACAGGTATTGTTGTACTTTTCAATCATTTCTTTATTCAATGAATTACAAGAGCAAGCCAATTGCTTCTCAGGCTAATTCTAACAAATACAAATCAAAAAAGGGAAAAGATAAGGTATGTAAATGCCAACAAGTAGATACTTGAAGGTAAGAAAAGGGGAATAAGCGATTATGAAAGGAAGTAATTAATATTGTTTATTTTCGTTACTTTGATCATGTCTTTCTACAGCTAAGGAAATCATCGCTTATATAGCTATCTAAAGTGGTCAATAACTAGGTCAACGATCAGGTCAATGATCAGGTCATTGATCAGGTCAATGATCAGGTTAATAATCAGGTCAATGGTTAGGTCATTGATTAGGTCAACGATCACTATCTAAAAATAGGGTGGCTAATTATATAACATCATTGGCTAATACATGTGATAATTAATAAAAACTATGTGTTTCAACCATAACATCATCCTCTCCAAAGAGATTGAGCTCCGGCGAAATCAAACTATTTATAGGATAGTCTATGTGAAGAGTTTTGTCTAACTCAAAACTAACTAGTTTGTTGAAGTCTTTTGTGGATAGAGTATATAGTACTTGAGGCAAAATAAGCTTTGTATTCAAGAGACCAAATCTTTGTATTAGAGTTCTGGCTCTTCTAGCAATGGTCAAAACTCTTGGGACATCTAATTGTATAATGCCCAAAATTTCCACTTGTATCTCTGAAGTTGTTTTCTTCATGAGCTTCATGTCTTCTATGATTTCACCAAGACGACCATAGAGTTCT
>JAAOMT010000352.1:0-79944 GCA_016748015.1 Geosiphon pyriformis | reverse complement strand
CTCAAAACTAACTAGTTTGTTGAAGTCTTTTGTGGATAGAGTATATAGTACTTGAGGCAAAATAAGCTTTGTATTCAAGAGACCAAATCTTTGTATTAGAGTTCTGGCTCTTCTAGCAATGGTCAAAACTCTTGGGACATCTAATTGTATAATGCCCAAAATTTCCACTTGTATCTCTGAAGTTGTTTTCTTCATGAGCTTCATGTCTTCTATGATTTCACCAAGACGACCATAGAGTTCTAGTTGTCTTTCATATGACAAGTTTTTGTCTATGGGCAAGATTTCTTGTATTGTTTTTCCAATTGTGATGGAAGGTGAAAGTATCACTGCTGTTATACTTTCCAGCAGGTATTTATCCATTTTGCCACCAATTCTTTCTCTTCTGGTAGTTGTTTTCTTTGGTCTAATAACAGTGTGAGTTCCACTGTTGTCTGTTATAGTGGTTTGTTTTCCGATAGTCAGAGTAGCATTTAGATAGTTCTTGATCCAGTACTCATGGAGAGTATAGAAAGCATTTTAAATGTTTTGATCCAGGAAATAATTGTTCATGTTGATTGAAGATACCTCTGTTTTGGGAATGGTGCATTTATTTATATCTAATTTTTGCTAATCATTTGGGTCAGTATTACCCCAACAGGTAACCAATCAAGTCATTTGTGATATTTCTTGAGTCGCATGCCATAAACAGGATGATCACTGAATATTGTTCCATATTGATCTTGTAAGATATAAGAACCATTGTTCAAAACTTTGTTGACTATAAAGGGTCCTTTCCACCAGCTAGAGAATTTATTACCATAGACATTGTCTCTGTCTGAACGGTATTTCAAAACTAAGTTACCAACACTTAAGGAAAGTATTTTATAGGTCTTTTTCTTTTTGAGCTTCTCTTGGAACTGTTTTATCTTTTCAAAGGCAATTATCCGTGCTTTTACTAATGAGTCAAGAATAGTATCAAGTCTTCTTTGCAAAATGTCCTTGTAATCTCCTATTGTTATTTCTTCAAAAGGTATTGTTTCTATATCTGTTTCTATTAGTAGAGTTGCCATTCATTCATAGAGCAGATAAAAGGGTTTATAACTTGTTATGTCATAATTCACAGTTCTGTAGGCAAACAAAGCTGAAGACAATACTTTGTCCCATAGGTTGGTTTCTTCACTGGTTTTGGCTAGGGTTTTACATAGTGTTCTATTGAAATGTTCCACTAGACCATTTGTTTGGGGATGATAAGAGGAAGAGAGTTTATGATGTATTCCCATTTTTCTGCAAAGTTCTTCAACCAGTGTACTGAGAAAAGCTCTTCCTCTATCAGATAAAAGTTCTTTGGAGCAGCTGTGGCAACAGATAATATCTTTATAAATAAAATTGGCAATTGAGACTGCTGTTTGATCTGGGGTGGCTTTTGCTTCTACCCACTTTGTAAGATAGTCGGTAGCTGTGATAATGTATCTGTTGCCATCAGGAATTACTGTTAAAGGTCTAACAACATCTATACCAATTCTATCAAATGGTTGACCAACAGAGATTGGATGGATATTTTCCTTGCAATTGGGTTTTCCTCTTCTTTGGCAGGTATCACAGGTTTTGATGTATTCAGCAATGTCTTTTCCCAAGGTAGGCCAATAATAGCAAGCTAAAGTTTTCTGAATTGTTTTTGTTTTTTCAAAGTGTCCAGCTAATGGATTAATGTGCATATTGTAGATCACAATTTCTCTTTCTTTAAATCTAATGACTCTCTGGGGGCGGTCAGGATCTTTTCTATTTCTTTTATATAACTGATTCTGGTGAATCAAATAGAAATTTGATTGTTTGCGCAAATGTTCTCTTTGCTGTCAAGTATAGTCCAGCGGGTATTGTCCTTTACCCAAAAATTTTATTAAAGCAGAGTAGTTGTCCAAGTCTATTATTGTGTTTGTTTGTGGGGGAGTTACAAATAATTAAGTTGGTTTGGTTTGAGAGGGTTTTACTATCATTGGATGATAAGTCTGGAGAGAGCATTGGCGTTTTGATGATTAGCTCCTTTGTAGTGTTGAATGTCATAGTCGAATTCATCCAAGTGGAGTATCCAGCGAGTTATCTGTTTATGTTCCAGGTTTCTTTTGTTGCGTAGCCAAACCAAAGCTTGGTGATCTGTTACCACCAAAAATTTCACACCCTTAAGATATTTGTCCCAGTAGCTGGTAGCCCAAACTACTGCTAAGCATTCCTGCTCAGTAACTGAGTAGTTCCTTTCTGCTGGTGTGAGAGTTCTACTGGCATATGCTATGGCGTGTTCTCTGTTATCTTCATCTTTTTGGGAAAGAACAGCACCAAGTCCATAGCCAGATGCATCAGTGTGGAGGATAAAAGGTTAATCCAAATTAGGTTGCATGAGGATGGGTTTTGTAACCAGTTTTTCCTTCAGAATTTCAAATGCTTTTTGCTGATGAGTGCCCCAGTAATAATTGATGTTTTTCTTAAGTAGCTGATTGAGAGAAGCAGCGATTTTGGAGAAATTCTTAACAAACTTGCAATAATAAGAGGCCAAACCAAGAAAAGAGCGTAGTTCATAAACATTCATTGGTTGTTTAATGTTTTGAACTTTTTCGATTTTGGCTGGATCAGGGAAGATTCCATCTTTTGTAATAAGATAACCAAAGAACTGGGTGGATTGACGTCCAAAAAATGATTTAATTGGATTGATCTTGAGACCAGCATTTCTAAGGAGGTCAAAAACCTTTTGCAAATGTTCAAGGTGTTCATCCCAGGTTTTTGAGTATACCATTATGTCGTCCAAGTAGACTAGAACAAAGTTTTCTTTTACTGATTCAAATACTTTGTCCATTAAGTGTTGAAAGGTGGGAGGAGCATTTGTGAGACCAAAAGACATGACTGTGAACTCGTAGATATCATACTTGGTGATAAAGGCAGTTTTCTTTCTGCTTTCTGGATCCATCTCTACTTGCCAGAATCCAGTAGTTAAGTCAATGGTTGAGAAGAAAGCAGCACCATGGAATTGGTCTAGCATTGCATTAATCTTGGGAAGTGGGTACATGTCTCTTTCAGTAATGGCATTTAATTGGTAATAGTTAACACAAAAGCGTAGGGTTCCTCCTTTCTTAGATACCACTACAACTATGAATGCCCATTCACTCTTGGTTTCCTGTATGAATCCAAGAGTTTTCATTCAGGTTATTTTCTTTTTGATAAACTCATTATTGCACCAGTTGAATTGATAGGGCTTCAAATGGATGAGACAAGTTTCTCTGGTGATGATGGTGTGTTGTATCACATGTGTACGTCCAGAAGGTTTACCTTCTTTTAAGATAACTGGGCTGTTTCTAGCCAGCAGGTTTTCAATGTCTACTTTTCTTTCTTCTGGAGAGGGTTCTCTTTGTTCTACAACCAATAATTGGATTTCAGGTGGTTTATTTTCAAAGAACTTTTGGACTTCTTTTATTTCTTCTCAGGGTATCAAGCTGATTGGTTTTCAATCTTTGTAATAGATCAGGCAGGACATGCATTCATCACTAGGAGAATACAATGGTTTGTCGCACCAGCACCAGGCACAAGGACCATGCCACCAATAACTGTATTTGGCTTTCTTGCCTGGCTTTCTGTCAAAGGTTCTTCTGAGCATGTCATAATAAGGCCAGCAGATCAGCTTGTCATTGACAATGATTCCTTCTTTATCTGCCTTAACATTATCCAATGGTTTGCCATTACTAGTGAAGATAGTATAGGCAAGTTCAGCAGTTTCTTCTTGTTCTTCTTGTTCTTCTTCTTCCTCACTTTTTTCATCATCTGATTCATTTGATTCATTTTTTTCTGGGCTCTGCTTGAATACTGGGGGAGTTGTCCAATGGTGACACTTAACCACAATGGGTTTTTCACCACATCTGATGGTTAGTTCACAGAGTTCATAATCAAGCAAAGTCTTTGCTTTCTTGAGCTATTCATTGCCAACAATGATGGTGTATTCTTTTGTTTTAGACACTTCTATATCAGTTTTAATGCTGATGCCATTGATGCAGACAGGAATAGCTTTGGCTATGCCAAGCCCTTTTTTCTTATCACCATGCACATTGGTCATTGGTCGTATGGATGGTTCATCAATTTTTCTGCCAATTGCTTCAAGAAAGTGTTTGGCAATAACACTAACAGATGATTTACTGTCTAGGATCAAATTGATAAAGTAGTCAGCCACTTGGGCTTTACAAATTAGAGGAGTGACATTGCTATTGTCAGCTAGTCCAGCTTGGCAAAGGCGTTTGTTGGTTTTGGGTGTCTTTTTCTTTGGAATTAGGGATTTGCAAAGATCTTTTCTGAATTGTGGATGGGTCATCAATTGGCCAAAGGTTATATGTGCTGGGGTTTCCATAAGATCTTTGACAACAGAATAGGGACCGGATTTTTGTACTATTTTTGGGGGTTCTAACTTTGGAGGGTTCTTGAAAACTTTGGCTTTTGAGGGCTCATTGTTGTTAGCAATTGATGTAGAAGCTTTATTGGGGTCTAGAACGAAATCAACTTTGGCTTTCTTCTTCTTTCTTGTGGATTCAGAGGGGTTGATTGCTAATTCATCCATGTTATGGTCATCATCAGTTAAGTTAAAAGTGTAAAAGGGGTTTTTTTCTGGTTGGCTTGCACTCTCACCCTTTGGAAGTGTGCCTACCAGTTTAAAGGCTGATAAACAGTGGCTTCAACTAGGAGATCCTCTCCAAAGAAATTGATGTTGGCATGATTGGGTCTTTGGTTGGGCACATTGTTGTTGTTAATCCTGTTGTTCTGAGCATCATTATTTCTGAGGACTGGTGGAGGCAGTGGAGGATTGTTGCAATCTCTTGAAAAGTGTCCAGTTAATCCACAGTGATAGCATACAGATGGGCCACAATTTTGTTGTCTTTGATAAGGTGGTTGCTGGGGCTGATTGAAGTGTGGTTCAAATCTGGGTCTTTGTGGTTGCTGATTTTCTTTGACTGCTTGGGCTAAGGGTTCTAATAACCAAGCAAGATTTGCTGTAAGTCTGTCTATTAACTGTTCATTTGGATCTTAAGTGTGAGTGGCAAAAGAAGTAGCAGCCATTTGAGGGGCAGGAGCCATGACAGGAACAGGAGCAAAAACTGGTAGTGTAGATCCCAAATGCATTCTTTGGTTGTCTTCAATTCTTTGTGCTAATTCAATGGCCATATCCATGGTGGGATTATTTTTCAGGGCCAAGAGGGGCCAAAGAGCATACAATAGATCAGTTCTCAATCTTTTTGTGAAGGAGTGAATTTTCTGCTCTTCTGTCCAATTTCTTCCAGTGTCTACTCGTTTGATTAACTTTCTGATTGCTTTGGCGTATTCAGTTACAACTTCACCGGGACCTTGGGTTCTTCTTTCCAATTCCATACGCCATTTTGATATTAATATTGGGGTTCTGAACTTGTTTTCAAACCAGGTAGTGAAAGAAGTGTTGATTTCTCTCACATTTGCTGGTGTTCATTTAACAATTCTTTGCTGGGCATTGGCATCTGTTTCTTGTAAGAACCAGGTAGCAGGGGATCCTTGAAGGTAGCCACCAACAATTTGGAACTTGTACTTATCATCGTATTGATTGGTTGTAGTGGCTCTTTCAAAGTCATCCAACCATTCAATTAGATCTTGTGCATCACCTCTAAATAATGGTATTGGGGTGTTGTTTCTTCGCCCTAAAGCAGTTTGTATACCTTGGAGGGTGGCCAAAATGTTTGCTTGCATGGGGTCATTAGCCATTGATTCAGGGGTAACTGTTTGTATAGACAAGTCTGATTCACTTGATAAAAGATCAAAAACAGAGGCAGTTTGGTAGCTTTCTTCTTCTGTTTCAAAGGGAGTTTCAGTTGCTTGATGGGCAGCAATCCAAATGTGGATTTGATGATTCAGATATTCGAAATTAGGGGGCTGTTGTTCAAAGGTTGCAGAATATAAGAGCTAATTGATACTGCTGTTTCTTTCTTCAAAGTCGTTTTCAAAATAAGCTTGGTCAAAGTAATAGGTTGTATAAGCTGTATAGGTTTCAGCTGAATGCTCATTCAGGAACCAGTTCCAAAAGTCTTGGAATTGTCTACTGAATTGTTCTTCAAGAGAGAAACAGATCAAGCAGGAGGGCAGAGGATTAAGTTCAATGAAACTTTGGTCATTTCTGTTGTGTGCTGCAAAGTGTTCTTTTGATTGCTATGGCAGATATAAGTAATCACTCATATAATGAGGGAATAAGTGAATTTTAACAACCTCACAGAGAGCACCACTTTTATGTTACGGGTTGGAGTAACAAGCTAACGAATAGCAAGGGAGAACAGTATTGTATGGTGATAGAAATAAACAAAGAAGAAATTACAATAAGGGAGCGAATTGAATAAGTAAAAATTCAATGTGCATGATCAGTCTTATAAAAATCGCAGTCACTAATCTTTTCTTAAATCTGAAGGTAGAGGAATAGTCCATAATTGTCAACAAGATAACACCGCTGCTATTATTTTATGTCTCAACTCAGCGATTCTTAGAATCAATAACAGATATTGTTGTACTTTTCAATCATTTCTTTATTCAATGAATTACAAGAGCAAGCCAATTGCTTCTCAGGCTAATTCTAACAAATACAAATCAAGAAGGGAAAAAGATAAGGTATGTGAATGCCAACAAGTAGATACTTGAAGGTAAGAAAAGGGGAATAAGTGATTATGAGAGGAAGTAATTAATATTGTTTATTTTTATTACTTTGATCATGTTTTTCTACAGCTAAGGGAATCATCACTTATATAGCTATTTAAAGTGGTCAATGACCAGGTCAACAATCAGATCAATGATTAGGTCAACAGTCAGGTCATTGATCAGGTCAACGATCACTATCTAAAAATAGGGTGGCTAATTATATGATATCATTGGCTAATACATGTGATAATTAATAAAAACTATGTGTTTTAACCATAACAATATGTTTTAACTTCTATCTCAATTGGTAATGTTGCTGTTCTACTGTATATTAATTTGAATGGTGTTACTTGTGTAGTGTCTTGCTTTATTGTTCGATAAGCAAATAATACTGATGATATAATTAAATTCTATTCATCCTGGTTTTTTTGGCTGATTTTGGCAATGGCTTCACACAATATTCTGTTAAACCTTTCAACCAACCCATTTGTTTGTAGATGGTATAGTAATGATAATGGTTTTTTTATTCCAAATCTTTGACTTAATTCTGCCAATGTTCTATTTACAAAATGAGTTTCTTGATCTGATAATAGTTTTTTTGGACATCCATGTCAACAAATCAAATCTTGATGAACAAATTTAACAATGGATTCTGCATCTGCTTTTTAAATGGCTTTTCCTTCTGGCCATTTTGTGAGATAATTTATGGCTACTGCAATATATCTGTTGCCTCTGTTGGTGATTGTTAATAGTCCAACTAAGTCAATTCTAATACAATCAAATGGTTGTTCTACTTTGATTGGTCTCAATGGTTCATTGGGTTTTGTTCCACCTCTTCTTTGACAAGCATCACAATTTTGAACATATTGAATAATGTTTGGATATATTGATGGCCAATAGTATCTTTTTCTGGTTCTTTTTATGGTTGCTTCTTTGTGAAAATGTTTTGCTGTTGGATCTGAGTACATGTTAAATAATATTGTCTCTTTCTCCAGTTCTGTAATTACTCTAATTGGTTGATTTGGATTTCTTTTGTTCTTTCAGTAAAGTATATTTTGATGATTGATAAAATATTTTGATTGCTGTTTTATTTTGTTTTGTTCTTTTTAAGATAATTTTTCCTTGAAAAATTGGGTATTTATATAATGTTAGAGTTGTTAGTATTTTTGTATATTCATCTTTTTGTTATATTTTTGGGTTGAAAATGTTTTTAGATTTGTTTTATTCACAACAATCCATCAGCATTTCTGTTTTTTTTTTCCTTTTTTGCAATATACTGTATAATTAAATGATAAAAGTTCTATTTTTCATCTGGTATAATGATTGTCTCCAAATTTTTGTTTCTAGATTAAAGTCAATTCTTTGTGATCAGTGTACATGTCAAACTTTTGACTTAAATATTCTTTCAATTTAATGACAGCCCAATAGATAGCTAAGTGTTCCAGTACTGGAGTTCTATAGTTCTTTTCAGCTAGACTTAAGCTTCTACTGGTGTAAGCTATTGGATGTTCTCTACCATCTAGTCCTTTCTGCAATAGTACTGCTCCCAATGCTTAACCAAATGCATCAGTTGTGATTATAAATGGCTTGCTATAATCTGAATAGATCAATACTGGGGCTTGAATAAGCTTTTTTTTTAATGTATTAAAAGTTTTTTGTTAAGATTTGGTCCATTCATATTTGGTGTTCTTTGTTTGAAGTTGGTGTAGTGGTTGAGCTATTTTGGAAAAGTCTTTAATAAAGTGGCAGTAGTATCTAGCAAATCCTAAAAATGCTCTTAATTCTGTGAAATTATTTGGTACTGAAAAGTTCTTAACAATCTCAATCTTATCTGGATCCATTTTGATACCATCTTTGCTCACAACATATTCTAAAAACTTGAGTTCAGTTTTGCCAAAGAAACATTTGTTTGCATTTAATTTCAATTCTGCTTGTCTAAGTCTTTCAAATACTTGTTGAAAATGGTGCAGATGATCATCAAATGTTCTTGAGAACACATTGGTGTCATCTAAGTATACGATTACTAATTTCCATAGTAGTCCAGTATAAACAATTTTCATTAGCCATTGAAATATGGCAGGAGTATTTATTAAGCCAAATGGCATCACTTCAAATTTGAAATTTTCTTCCTGAGTTGTAAAAGCTATTTTCTCTTTGTTTTTTGGTTTTATGGCTACTTGTCAATAACCACTGTTCAAGTCTAAAGTTGAGAACCATTTCTTTTCTTCAAAAGCATCAAACAGTTCTTGGATCTTTGGAATTGAGTAGTTATCTTTTTTTGTTATTCTATTCAGTTTCCAGTAATCTACACAAAAGTGGATTTTTCCATTTTTTTTATGGACTAATACCACTGGTGACAACCATGGGTTTATTGATGACTGAATTAACCTATTGTTAAGTATTTGATTAATTTCTTGATAAATGATTTTATGGCTAACTGGTGGTACTCTGTATGCTCTCTGTTTAATTGGCATTGCATCTCCAGTCTTAATTTGATGTTGAATAATGTCAGTTCTGCCAATTTCATTTTTGCTGGCAAAAATGTTATTGAAATAGTTGAGTAATATCTTAAGCTGTATATGTTGTAGTGGATCTAAGTTTTCCAAGTTTATTTGTTCTAATTGTTCTGGTTGAAACAGATAATATTTTTCCCATCCATATATGGTTTGAAATGTGATATTTACATATTTGCACAGTTGTGAAAAGTCTGGAATGGTGTTTGGCAATTGGTTTTCAAGTTCAGTGGTTAAGTATCCAATGGTGGTTTCTTCTGATATCTTGATAATGTTTCTCGTGTTATTGTAAATGGAAATTTTGATGTGACTGTGGCTCTTAGCTGGTATGTATAGATTAACTAATCCAATCTTCTCTGATTCACAAAGTGTTGCTTCTGTCTCAAAAATCTGAACTTGATTTTTTACTTTTTTCTTTATAACTATTATGTACTGGTCATATGATAGAATGGAAATTGGTTGATGGGTGGAAATAATTTTTCTCTTGCCAATAATTTTTTTTTCTGCCATATTAACTGATACATCTATTCTATCTGTGGATTTGAAACTCTGTATTTTCCTAGCCATAATCCTTAATTCTTTTCTGTTTCTTACTAACACTAACTGAGCTATTTTTACCAGACATAGAAATATTGTCTGTGCTATTTTTTTATTTGGCTCTATGATATAGGCCTTTTTAGAGTCATTCTGTAACATTGCAATGATGTTTCCTACATATCCTGCATTAATTATTCCTTCTCTGATGTTAATTTCTTTTTTTGCTAAACTACTTCTAGATACTAGTTGAACCATTGTTGTTGCTGGGATTTCCAGTGCTATTTTGAGATCAATGCATTGTTACCAGACAAAATTAGAGATATCATTTAGCATGAAACTATCTTATAATTCCTATCATTAATTAGCATATATTATCATTTCAAATTATCACTTATTACATTAGCAAAAATGTCTGAAATTATCATTTAATTAATAATCCAAATTGTACACAACACAAATGTAACCTAATTGCAATGATCAATTATGCAATACCCCGAACTATGTAACATTCAAAAGTTTGCTGAAATTTATAGAAATTTGCTGAAATAATTGATAGTTCACCGAAATATCTAATAGTTTGCAGAAATAACTTGTAATTCACTGAAATGTATCTTTAGTTCAGTAAAATTGTAGAAAAATAGCAAAGTTCAAGTTCATAGAATAGTGTTATGACAGGTTGTATAAAAGAAGAGCTTCTCTCTTCGAGAAAATGTATCTTACTTTAGATTTATTACTTAGAACCATTCTTACACACACAAAAAGAAATAAATATCAAATGATTCGAAAAAACCAAATTCTTTAATTATTGCACTTGGAAAATCCTCAAAACCCAACTAAAGTTTTGAAATTGATTAGCTACCAATTTCAATAATCTGTTAGTGACTCCAGGCCTAGATTGAAAACGTTTCCCTTGACAGAATTCTATTTCTTTTACATCTTTTTATTTTCTTTTTATTTTCTTACTATAATCATTAGGGTAGCCTACAGACAAGATTTCTGTAGAAGAGTTGACTTTCACAGCAAAGTAACTATACATTTTAGTGAGCTTCCAGATGAGCAATTTCTGGAAAAGAGTTGACATTTACTACAATGTAACTACATAAAATAACTGGCATGGAATTGGCCATTCCACTTATAAGCTTAGCAATCCAAATTATAGGAGATAATTTGAAGATAAATTCAGTTATTGAAGGTTCAACCACATCCAAAAAACGTGAATTCACAGCAAACAAGCATCAACAACATTTAAGAAAAGAGACCAAAAACCTTCAGTAACAGCATGTGTGTAAATGTGGTTCCAATTTAATGGTATCTTTTTCTAGATATCTTAAATCAAATTTTGCATCTGTATTATGCATTTGTTCTGACATGATGTTTTCATTGTTATCATTGAACCATTTGAGTTACTGTTTCTTGAATAGATTAGAAAAGACAATGTATATTTCAGGGTTTAAATTGGAGTACAAATTATTGCTGTTTTCATTGTCATTTTGAATAGAGCTGGAACTATTATTCTTGTTGTCATCATTGTTGGAGTTTGAATTAGGGTTGAAATTCAATTCTGCTTCTGATGTACAGCTGCTAATTGGCTTATCTTCTTCTGGGATTGTGTAGATCATGTGTGGTAGTGGATTGTAAGTGAGGTCACACTTATTACAATATTGAAAGTTATATGGAATCAAACAATGATCACATAGTCATGCGTTTATTTCTTTTAACTATTGCTCTTGTTCTTCTCAAGTGAGTGCCAACTCTTGGTAGTGCTCATGAAATTGTTCTGAATCCATAGGCTTTAGAACAATATCTGAGTTTGAGCCTCAGTCAAGTTCTATGAATTCTGGTGAGTTGTTTTTGATCATCCTTATTTCTTCTGGTAACATTCTTTCAATTTTGGCAAGAACCATTCACCAAATTTTGTCGTCATCATGTGAACATCTATTTAAACATTTTACAGCTCTTCTCTAAGCAGTCTCTATTAGTGTTCCTTTCCTAATCCAGTCACTTATAAGAATTATGTACTGACATGATTCATCACAGGTTTCTCCTTATTCAGGAATGTTATTTCACATTCCTTTGTCCAATAGGATTTCTCCACAAGCAAGACAAGATTTGTTGTCCCATTTTTTTTACTGTTTCGGTCATTCAAAATGTTCTATGATGTATGGGTAATAGTAGAATCTTGTTGCTGTGTGGTATTCCTCATTATTACCACAGCATGTGCTCATTGATGACAATTTCTTGTCACAATCAATGCATATGAGTTTTGGTCAGTGATAAGTGTATTGTTGTGATGTAGTGTAGACATAGAAATTATAAGTGGTGGTGCTGATGGGTGTTGTTTCTTTTTCCTTCTTTTTTCTTTTTCCTTTGTCAATCTCTTCCTATTTTCAAGTTAATGATTTGTTTAAGTTATTGTCAGTTCCTTAGGCTTGGTCAGCATTTCAGGTAAGTTTTTTCTTTTGTTTTTCTTTTTCATTGTTATCCCAGAAGAGTATTGGTGGTAACTTGTTGTGGTCATTTTTAATCCATAACACTTAATAGGCTTTCCAGATAGGTTTTTTCTCTTCTTTCTCAAACTTGATGAGTAGTGCTGACAAGTTGGTAGTCTTGAAATGACCACACGTGGCTGGTATACATATGTGTTGACCGTTCTGGCTAAGTTGAAGCTCTTGTGTGTTCTAATCAAGTGTTGTGTTGGTTTTGAACAGCCAATTGTTATAAACAAGTGCTTGGTATTGAGTGATTTTCATGATTAATATCTTGATTGGCATAATAATGCTGTTGACTTTTATAGGAAAGTCATCAATCTCGCCAATCGGAGTCTTGGTCACTCTATTAGCAGTGATGATTTGTGTGCTAGCAGTTCGATCAACTCAGTGACTTAATTGGTCCATAAGTTATTTTGTGATGATGCTGCCAGCTGATTCACTGTCTAAGATCAGTTTAATGAAGTGGCCATCAACTTTGACATCAGTGTACATGGTGGTAATAGGTTTTTCTTCAAGAGCAGCTTTACTAAATAATGGCATGACTGACAGTTCTTTGAGTTCAAACAAGAAGATGGTGTCCAATGATTTATTTTTAGTGATGGTAGCTGGTGGAATATTGTTAGTAGGTGTTAGAGTGTGATTGGTTTTCTGGTTGCTGAATGGGACATCTTCTGGGGTTACCAGGAGACTTAAATAGTTCTGAGAATACAGGTTTTGGGTGTACCCAGCTCCTGAACTCCACTGGCATGATCCTGATGGGTAATTTAATAAACTCGGGATCGGTTGGTAAACCACCATCATTGATCTTCAGTTTTGGATGACTCTAGATCTGGGGTTTCTTAATGTCATCTGGATAGGGTTTTGGGGCAGTATTTGAAGTTGCTGTGGTTGATAAATTACTGGTGGCTATGGTTGATATATTACTTGTAGCTGCAATTAATAAACTGGAGGTTGATATACAGATGGTTAATAAATAGGCTGCTACATCATTAACAGATAAGTGGATTGATATTGATCTTGATTTGCATACTAATTCAGCATTTGAAATCTGCAATCAGAATTTCTATATTGATTTTTCGATCATATGTTGCTATAAAAATGGCAGTTAACTTAGATATGGTCTTGTTTACCACAGTTATGGCAGACATGCATCTCTGACTGCCACAGCTGATTGGATGATGACAATGGATGTGACTAATTTTGAAAACAATTTGTGTTTCTTAAATTATTGCATTATTATGGTGGTTGATAAATTGCATAATTGTTAGCTAAATATCTCTCAATTTTCTGATTGATCGAATTACTGAATTGCTTTAGTTTGGAATCCAAGTCAGATGATCCATTCATTACTAAATTTATGGCTTGAACGTGATTAGCTTCTAATTCAGCTGATTCAAAATCTCTGGCACATGTGACTGCATCTTGTAAATTAACTGGATGTAGTAGCCATATGTATTGCAAGATGCTACTCCATAATTCATGAATAAACTGATTCAGGATCTGGGCTGTAATAAAATAATCAGCATTGATGGCTTGTATTTGGTGCAGATTTTGATAGAAACATCCCAAGTAAGTAGTGACTGCTTCAATATCTCTCTGTTTGATGGTGATAAAGATACTTGCCAGATGGTTGATGCTGTTATTATTACTGAAGTATCTTAGGAATTCTAATTTAAATGCATCAAAGTTTTGGGGTTTCTGAACTAGGCTATGATACTATAAGTTAGTAGTATCCTTGAGAAAATATGGGATGATTTGCATTGTCCTAATGTCATCTCAGTTATTGGTGGTAATGACTTTGACAACATTATTGATCCATGCTTGGGCATTATCTTCTTCGCCAGAAAATTTTTCCAGTTTTGCAATTGGTATGTATGTCATTTGTTGTTGTTGTTGTGGTAGTTAAAGTTGTTAAATAGGTTGCTGAAGTGGCTGCTGTTGAATTGGTTCAATAATCAGTTCAATTGGTAGCTAATTGATAACAATTACTGAAGGTAAGTTTTGCTAATTAATTGTTTCAGAGTTTGGATTGTTTTGAGTTTGCTGGGTTTAAATGTTCAAAGTTTTAACTTCTGGATTTTCTAAAATCAGGTTTTGGTAAGTAAATTCCTAATCTTTACTTTCTTTTTCTGATTCCATTACTTTCTATGAACTTGCAGTTCCAAAATTTGGTTGAAGTAATAGTGATCAAAATCCTAATGGCATTGGTAATTGCAATTTAAATCTTTCAAAATATTCACCATATAGTCCTAATAATTCTGCTCTTTTTTGTTTACTTTAAAATGGAAATTGTTCAAAGGTTGATGTCATATTTGATATGAATGTGTCTACTGAGGAAATATTGATGGCACTTTCTAGTATATAATAATATGATAGATTGGTTAGTAATTCAAATTTGGTCTTTTTCCAAGTGGGTGGTTGTATCTTTTTAAATGTTATTGCTGGTATTTACAATCTTCCTTTGCCTTTGTCTGTGTAGGTGATGGGGAATTTTTATTGGGTGTACCTTTCAATGATTTGATTGATTTCTCTAATGATTGGTGTAAAACTGTAATTTCTTGGTAAGCTGATATGTTGAAACAATTCTGTATAGAAATTTTCTCTTGTAGATTTAATGTTAATTGTTCTTCCTAAGCAGTCTGTGATTTTATTGTTAATGTAAAAGTTAAAGGCTGATTCTGCTGAGAAATGGTTATGGTTTAATCCTAACTGTTGACTGTATTGTTGAAACAAGGATTTGGCAAATTCTAAATGATTTGCTCCTATGATTTTTGATTCTGCCACTTTTGGATGATGATTGTTGGTACTGGTTCTCTGTAGGATTATATCTCATAGGGAGCACCAAATGTTACAAGTAATTATTAGGGGTCTTAAAATCAAATAACAAATCTGTAACTTGGTATTCAGAAGCTATTCGCAATGATAGTGATCTAAAGGTATTGTTATCTGAAGGTTTTGGTTAAGTCTTTTGTATAATGGACAGAGATTCAATAGTTGTTTACCCATAGCTTCCCAGAATCATAATTTTGTCAATTTTTTTCTTTAGCTTGATAGTCAATACTCCTCTGGTAAGTAATCTGTAATTCCTTTATATGCTCTACCCATTCGCAGAGATCTTTTACCAGGCAATTCTTGATGTTAATAACTCAGCACTTTTAATTCTTTAATTAATTAATACACAACAAAAGAAATAAAAAAAATAAAAAAAATAAAAAAAAATAAAGAAATAAGCCAAGACAATGAAAGTTAGTATCCCGTCAATAGCCATGATTAAGAGCTATTGTTTTAGTGTAGTTAAGTATCAATTACTATCAATATAAAGCATTGATAGTAAAGAGTAGATTTGATATAGTGAATAATTATTTATTCAATATTTGTGATATAAGAGATTGCTTAGATCAAATCTAAACTGGGAGGTCTGCTTTTTCTACTTCTAATGCTACCAATATATATACATAATTGAGATTCCTCAATTCCTCAATTCTTCACACCAAGAATTCTGGGATTCCTGGATTTCTGCAATTCCTTTGAGAGGAATCTTGGAATTCTGGAATTCCATATTTACTATGGCTACTTCTGATTGGCTAATTTATATGCTAATATACTTCCTATATTCTATGAATAACAGTGATTTGTATGTTAGTATCTTGTCAATAGCCGTGATTAAAAGCTATTGTTCTAGTGTGGTTAAGTATTAATTACTATCAACATAAAGTGTTGATAGTGTAGAGTGAATTTGAGATATTAAATAATTATTTATTGATATTTATAATATGGAAGGTTGCTTAGATCAAATCTAAACTAAATGTCTGTCTTTTCTTTTTCTAATGCTACTGCTATATATACATAATTAATGTTCTACAAAATCACTCACATTCCCGAGCAATGTATTATGATTTCTTAAACAATGCTCACATTGCTAAGCAATATGCTCTAATTTTCTAATATTGCTCCACATTGCTGAGCAATGTGCTGTAACTTCTGACATTGCTCCATATTGCTGAGCAGTATACTGTAATTTCTGACATTGCTCCATATTGCTGAGCAATATGTTCATATGCTAACTATTACTCTCTTATTGGTCTACTATTTTCTATATCTGTTTTTTTTTATGAGTAATAGCATAATCTCCAAAAAAATCAAAAAAATCAAAAATAATCTGCCAAAACCCAAAGAAAGTATTTGGATCCCAAACTTTAATATTATTTTCAACATGATAGATTCCAAACAATTTCACAAACACTACCAAGAATTAGCACTCATTAGAAAAGAGCAAGAGCAATGTTTAGAACAGTTTAATACCTGTTTATGTAACCACTGTTTAATTCTCTGTAACTTTCAATATTGTAATAATTGTGACTTTATTTACAATCCACCACCACACATAATTTATATAATTCCAGAAGAAAAAAAACCAATCAGCAAGTGCACTGCAGAATTGGAATCGAATTCCAATTCAAACTCTGATAATAACAATAATAACAATAGTTCCAGTTTAGTTCAAAATGACAACAACAACAAAGACAATTCAAACTCTGATTTAAGCTCAAAACAATATATTGCACTTCCTGATCTTTCCAAGAAGCAGGAACTCAAATGGTTCAGTGATAATAATAAAAGTATTATGCCAGAATGCATGTATAATACTGATGCAGAATTTGATCTGCAATATCCAGAAAAAAATGCCATCAAATTGAAATCACATTTGTGCATTTGCATTGATCTAAAAATAGCACTGGAAATTCTAACAACAATCATAATTCAGCTAGTATTTAGAAATAGTTTAGTGAAAAAAGGGATTAATATAAAAGAAAAAATAATTGACACAGGATATGTAAAAAATATTATTGTAATACTACAAAATAATTCTGGAAAAGCTTATACTATCAAGCCAAATAAAAAGATAGCATAGGCAATATTTCTGTCTCTAATTAAAATAGCTTAATTAGTGTCAATAGAAAAAAAAAAAAGTTAGAGATGGCAGCAAGAGGAATAAATGAATTTGAATTCATGAATAGGATAGATATACTAGTTAATATGACAGAAAAAAAAGTTATTAACAAGAGAGAAATTATCTTCATTCATCAATCAGTTTCAATTCCACCATATGACTAGTACATATTAGTAATAGAAAAAAAAATAAGAGATCAGCTCCAGATTTTTGAAGCAGAACCAACTATTTGTGAATTAGAAGAGATTGGAATTACCAATTTCTATATACCAGCCAAAAACCATAAACACATTAAAATTTCTATCTATAACATAACTGGAGACCTTATTAAAATACCAAAAGGAACAACCATTGGATATTTAAGCACTAAAATTAAAGACCAATTACCAAATACTATTCCAGATTTTTTACAACTGTGCAAATATGTAAATATTATATCACATGCAATATATAGATAAGAAAAATGTTATTTGTTTTAATCTAAACAATTAGAACAAATGAACTTGAGAAACTTAGACTTATTGCAACAGATGTAACTTAAGATACTACTTAACAATTTTACTGATATTTTTGCCAGTGAAAATGAATTTGGTAGAACTGATATCATTCAGCATTAGATCAAAACTGGAAATGCAATGTTAATCAAACAATGAGCATACAAAATACTACTAGCAAGCCATAAAATCATCTAACAGAAAATCAATCAGATGTTAGACAATAAATTAATTTAATCATCAATGAGTCCATAGTCATCACCAGTGGTACTAGTCTACAAGAAGAATGAAAAGATTTGCTTTTATGTGGATTATAGAAAACTTAATAGTGTTACTTGTAAAGACAATTATCCAATCTCATGGATTCAGAAATTATTTGATGCTTTTGGAAAGAAAAAATAGTTCTCAACACTGGATTTAGATAGTGGTTATTGACAAGTAGCCATAAAACTAGAAAATAAAAAAAAGACTGCTTTTATAACCAGAGAAGAAAATCTCAAGTTTAATGTTATGCCATTTGGTTTAACCAATGTACCAGCCACTTTCCAACAGCTTATAGAAATTGTTTATATCAGACTACTATGGAAATCAGTAGTCATTTATCTAGATGACACCAACATATTTTCAAAGACATTTAATAATCATCTTTATTATCTACAGCAAGTGTTCAAAAGATTGAGATAAACAGAACTAAAGTTAAATACCACTAAATGCTTTTTTGGCAAAACAAAATTGAATTTTTTGGGACATGTTATAAATAAAGATAATATTAAAACAAATCTGAATAAGATTAATATAGTCAAAAACTTTTTAATACCAACAAATTTCACAGAATTAAGAGGATTTTTGGGATTTGCTAGATATTATTGCTGTTTTATTTAGAACTTCTCCAAATTAGCTTAGCCATTTTATCAGCTTTAAATCAAAAATATGAAATATGAATGGACAGAAACCTAACAAAAAGCTTTTAATATATTAAGAAGAAAGCTGATTCAAGCTTCAGTACTAATATATTTAGATTACAGCAAGTTATTTATTATTACTATTAATATATCTGGTCAAGTATTAGAAGCAGTACTATTTCAAAAAGGACCAAATAAATAAGAACATCTAGTAATATATGCCAGCCAAAGTTTGAGTCCAGCTAAAAAAAACTATAGAACACCAGCACTAGAATACTTAGCTATCTATTGGGCAGTCATTAAATGAAAAAAGTATTTAAGCCAGAAATTTGAAGTATATATTAATCACAAAGAATTAACATCAATTCAGAAGCAAAAATTTGGAAATAACTATCATGTCAAATAGAAAATAGAACTCTCACTATTCAAATATACAGTACATTATAAAAATAAAAATGCTGACAGTTTGTCATAAATAAAACAAATCAAGAACATTTCAACTCAAAAATATAACAAAAAATGAATATACAAAAATATTAACAATTCTAATACTATATTAATATCCAACAGTTCAAGGAAAAATTATCTCAAAAAAAACAAAACAGCATAAAACAACAATCAAAATATTTTATTACTTACCAAAATATACTATATTAAAAAAACAGAAAAGATCTATATCAGCCACTTAAAGTAATCACAAAACCAGAAAAAGAAACAATATTATACAATATGTACTTAGATTCAACAGCAGAATATTTTTATAAAGAAGCAACTATAGAAAGAACCAAAAAAAATATTATTGGTTATCAATATATTTAAATATTATTTAATATGTTTAAAATTATAATATTTGTCAAAAAAGAGAAGGAACAAAATCCAGTAAACCACTAAGACCAATTAAAGTGGAACAACTATTTGATAGAATTGGAATTAACTTAGTTAAACCATTAACAATAATCAGCAGAAACAATTGTTATATAGCAGTAGTCATAGACTATCTTACAAAATAGCCAAAGGCAAAAGCAATTCAAAGAACAAATGCAAAATCCATAGCCAAATTTGTTTATCAAGATTTGATTTGCTGACATGGATGTCTAAAAAAATTGTTATCAGATCAAAGAACCCACTTTGTAAACAGAACATTAACAGAATTAAGCCAAAAATTTGGAATTAAAAGACCATTATCATCATTATATCATTTACAAACAAATAGTTTAATTGAAAAGTTCAACAGAATATTGTGTGAAGCAATTACCAAAATCAGTTAAAAAAACCAGAACAAATGGGATTTATTTATACCATCAGTACTATTTGCTTATCAGACAATGAAACAAGATATCATATAAGCAACACCATTTGAACTTGTTTATGATAGAACAACAATATTACCAGTTAAAATAAAAGTCAATATGTATCCAACTAAACCAATAATAGAAAACAACTTTCAAGAAATATTGCTAAAAAAAACATATGATTTAATGAAAACTTTAGAAAACAAAAAATGAAGAGCAGCTAATAACATTTAAAAGTCACAAGAAAAACAAAAAAAATAACACAATAACCAGTTACTAAATAAACCAGTTGAATTCAGGATTGAAGACAAAGTACTTTTATATTATACTAAAGTAAAAAAACAATGGAGTAGAAAATTTGATCCCAAATAGAACAGACCATTTCACATAGAAAAAATTCTAGGAAATAAAACTTATAAGTTAAGATAAAATAACAAAATTTTAGCTAAAGCAATACATAGAAATTGACTGAAACTATATTATAATACAGTATTATTATTTACCAGTAATATTTTATAACTGGAAGTATAATAAATACTAATCCAACCAGATAAGATTCCATAAGATCTAAAACCAATCATAATCATTAATACAAACACATTAAGTTGATTAAACAGAATAATATATAAAGACATGATATATGCAACAAAAGCAACAATAAAGATGAAAATTACCAACAATATTCACTCACTCATACAATAACTATTTTAACTAATTCAACAACAAAACATGGAAATCACAATCAACTAACAAACCATTCAATACAAAGAGAATAAAAAAAAAACTCAATACAAGGCATACAGAAAACCAGAAAACACTATAGACAAGATAATAATAAAAGTAAAGCTGTTAATGGAAATACCAGAAACAGCTGTATCATACCAAAAATTGATGAAAAAAACTTGGAATTGGTGAATACAACAATTTCCAAGAAATTTTTGTTATTATTATTTGAGATAAAACCTGAATATTTAAAACTTGTACACTAACAAAACAAAATAGTTATTCAATACAACAATATTACAGCAACTTAAACAATTTGTGGAAAAAAGCAATCTGTTCATACAAGCCAGAGCCATATATTGGCTACATATAGGATTTCAAAATTGATCAGTAATACTACTTAATTCAACAATGAATACAATTACTATTAACTAATTGGGTAAAATGACCAATGCCTAATTTGAAAAATTACAGATAAAAATAACCTAAGTAATTCTCAAAAAAGAAGTTTAAGAGTTAATTAAAGATAAAAAATTAGAAGATATAGAAGATTTTGACAAAGCTCAATATTAAAAAGAGGAAATAATGTTATTTATAGAATATAAGAATTATATATTAGTACATTAATTAGCCAATTAGAATAAAACATAGTAAAAATAAAATTCCAGAATTCTTCTTAAAGGAATTGCAGGATTTCAGAATTACAGAATTCTCATATAAGGAATTACAGGATTCCAGAATTCCAGAATTCCTCTTAAGAAATCCCAGAATTTCTGGCTAGAGAATTGAGAAATTCAAAGAATCTTATACAATGAAATTTATGTATATATAGTAATAACATTAGAAGCAAAAAAAGACAGAATCTTTAGTTAGAATCTCCAGTTCTAATTTCTCATCCATTTTTTTATATGATAGTATTCTATGACTTAAAGTGGAAACATCAAATATCAATAAAATATTTATTAAACATCACAATCTATCTTTTTACTATCAACAACTCATGTTGATAGTTGTTAATACTTAAATATACTAAACCAATAGCTCTTGATCATGATTATTTATGGAATACTAACTTTTTCTTGACTTGGCTTATTTTTTTATTCTCTTTTTATTATTTTTATTATTTTTTTTATTTTCTTTGTTTATTGTAAATTTACTAATTGATTAAAAAATTAATGCACAGAGTACTAATATCAGGATATAGCACTAGTAAAAAACCCAGGAATAAAAGTAGACATTTAAGATTAAAGATAGCTTATCAAAAGATACTGACCACCAAACTAAAAAAGAAATTGATAAAATATAGATATTTTGGGAAACAATAGACAACAAATTACATTAACTCAAGAGTTGAGAAAACTAAAAACATTACACCAAGATATCAATATTGAATTTCTGTTTATTATACAAAAGACTTAACTAAAACCTTCAGATTACTAAAACCTTCAAATATTACCAACTATATCAGTTATTGAGCACCAAGTTATGAGTTTGTTATTTGCTTCTAGATTCTAAATTATCACTTGTAACAATGTTATTAAGCCAAACTTGGATATTGTCTTCTTTGCTGGTAAACTTTTCTAACTTGACAATAGAAGTGTATGCCATTGGTAACAGTTGTAGTTGTTAAAATTGTTGTTGTTATTGGGATAGTAGTTGTGACTATTGTGGTGATTTTGTGATTAATACAACTAGTAGTAGATCAATTATAATTACTGAAGGTAAGTTTTGAGAAACAATAGAAGCTGGATTTGAATTATTCAAGTTTTGTTGGACCTAAATAATCAGAGTTTGGATTTTTGGGTTTTCTAAGATTGGGTTTTGATAATTAAATTTCTGATATTCGTTTTTCTCTTTTTTTGAGTCAGTTATTTTTCAAGAGCTGGTAGCTCCAAAATTGGATTGAGATAATGATGATTGAAATTCTGATGGTATTGGTAATCACAATTTGAATCTTTCAAAGTAATTGCTATAAGTTCCCAATAAATTGACTTTTTTTTGTTTGCTTTGGAATGTTATTCTTGTTGATAGTGTTTTTACTAATGATAATATATTTTCTAATAGTATATTAATAGTACTTCTAGGCATATGGTGATAAGATAAGTGTATAAATGAAATTACTTTTGGTTTCTTTTAAGTAAATGGTTGTATATTTCTTGGTGTTTTTATTGGTGTTTGTAATTTTCCTTTGTTGTTGTCTACAAAGATAATAAAAAATTTCTGTTTGGTGTGTTTTTTAATTTTTTTATTGATTTTTGTAATTATTGGTGTGAACAAATAATTTTATAGAAGTATAATGCTCTAAAGTAATTCACTATAAAAATTAGTAAATTCTGCTTCTTGTAATGGATTGAAGTAACAAGCTAATAGATAGCAAGAGAAAACAGAATTATAGAATAATAAAATTAATCAAAGAAAATTCAACTTTAAAGAGCAAATTAAATGAGTATAAATTTAATATGAAAGATCAGTATTATAAAATATCTCAGTTGTTATTCTTTTCAAAAAATAACTGAGAAATCTGAAGGTAAAGAAATAGTCTGTACTGTCAACAAATAATAATACACTGGTATAATTCTATGCCTTATATCAGCATTCTTAGAATTTGATATTAAGTATTAGATATATTCTTCAGTCATATTTTATTCAATAATTTTTAAATACTACAATTATACAAATTAAAAAAAAGTAAGTAAATATCAACAAATAATTTTTTATTCTAAGATGTTCAAATACTTGAAGATAAAAAAAAGAGAATAAATAATAGAAAAAAAATTGAGATAATAGTTGTTATTTTATTTATTCTTAATTAATTACTACATATTTTACTACATTTAAAAAACTTATTATTTATATAACTATTAAAAGTAGTTAATAATTAAGTTAATAATTAGATCAATGATCAAGTTAATAACTAGATCAATAATTAGGTTATTGATTAGATCAATGATTACTATCTAAAAATAAAATAACTAATTATATAATATTAGTAGTTAATATATGTAATAACTAATAAAAACTATGAATTTCAATTATAATAGTACTATTTTATAATTTAATACTTTTTTTTAATATTTTATCAAACTACAAGTTATTTCTGCAAATTATTAATTATTTTGGTTATATTTTATTATTATTATTATTATTATAATATAATTTGATTATTATCTAATATAATACAATTGTTTAAAATTTTAAATTAAATAAGAATTACATATTTTTTTATATATAACTAGCTATTTAATTGGTTAAGACTATATTATACATTATATTAACAAAAATATTATAATTAATATAAATAAAAAACAATTGTCTAGTCTTAAAACCAAAATTAACAGTTTAATTTTTAATTATATTCAACAAAAGTATTACTTCTTTGGAAAAAAAAGCTGAAAAACTTTAAATAGTGTTTTAGACTTAACACTAGGCAGAATACTATTGGTTTTTATTATAATATAAAGCTTTGAATTAAACAACCATATTTTTGTTATAATTAATAATAAAATTTTAAACAAACTTAATTAGATATAAAATAGTCAACTTAATATTAGCAAAAACAAACTTAGTCTTAACTAACCAAAACTCAAACACAAAATTTTTACACAAAATTAAATACAAACCAATATTATTATCACTAAGATACAATATTTAAAGAACAAACATTAATAATAAATTGGTATTAGTTAAAAATCTTTAAAGTATTACTTAATTAGCCAGTAAATTTTGCAAACAAAAGAGTTAGAGTCATAGACAAAGCTATAATCTAAAAACTCAACTTTGTTGTAATCTATACATAAAATAGTAAAATAGTATTTATTATTTTAATAACAATAAAAAAGTATTTGTATATAGTCTTTATTATATAAATATACAAGTCTGTTAAAACTTTGCTAGTATAATTAGCTGTTATATATAAATCAAAATATTATACTAAAAAGATAATATTATAGATAATTATTTGGTGGTTGAAATAAATAACAAATCTATAATTTAATGTTCAATAGATATTGATAATAATAAATTTTGAAAGTTTTTGTAATCTGAAGATTTTGGCTAAGTTTTTTGTATAATAAACAAAAATTTAATTGATGTTGTCTTTTGTAAATTTTTTTCTTTAGTATAATAATTAATTTAATCTGACAGTTATACTTTTTTGATAAGCTATCTTTTTAATTTTTATTTTTGTTTTACAGGTTTTTTATCAACCTATTTTTGATATTAAAAGTTCAATACTCAAATTTTTTTTTAATTAGTAAACACAATAAACAAAATAAAAAAAAATTAAAAAATTAGTATTTTGTTAATAGTTATGATCAAAAGTTATTGTTTTAATGTGGTTAAATATTAGTTATTATTGGTATAAATTGCTAATATGATAAATATTAAATAATAACAAACTAATTTTTGAAATAAATAAAAAGAAAAAAAGACTAAGTTTTAAATTTTTGTCTTTAATTCTGGTTTGTTTGTTTTTTTTATTTTTACTATTATATATATAATCTTTATTATATGAAATTTTTTGAATTTTTTGAATTTTTTCTATAAAGATTTTTGAAATTTTGGAATTTTGTAATTTTTGGTAAGAATATTATTGGAATTTTAAAATCCTAAAATTCTAGTTGAGAGAAATTCTGAAATTTTTTTTTATTACACTTATTTTAATTGACTATTTATTTAACTTATTATTTTTTATTATTATATAAGTAATAATATATTTTTTTTAATATTAAGCTTTATTAAAATCTTCTAAGTCTTCTTTTTGAATTAACTTTATTACTTTTTTTTTTAGAATTGTATTGATAATTCTGGTCCATAATTTTTTAAACTAAAAATTGGTGATTTTTTTTTATTGGTTAATTATTATTATATTTATTATTAAATATAATAATAATTTTAGACAATCTTAAAATCCTGTTTGTAATTGATAGATTGCTTTTGTATATATGATTAAGCCATTTTATCTGCTATAATATAATTGAATTAAACATTTATTTGGTTTTATTTATATATAAGTTCTGAATATTTAGCTGTTTTTTTAAGTAATAATAGCAAAAGTTCTTAGAAAATTGTTGTGTTTATTAATTCTAGTTTTTTTTGGTTATTTCCTAATATGTTGTAGTTATTATTGAATTTTTTAATATTGTTTTTACTTTTTCTATTATTTTATTTACTATATTTTTTGATGATAAATATACTTAATATTATAGATTATTTTAGAGTTTTTGTTTTTTTTCTGTGTTTTTATATTAAATAATTTGTTTATTAATTATGATTTTTATATTCAACTCTTTGTTTTATAATTTAAAATAATTATTGTATTATTAAGTAAATATTGTTTATAATTTTTATTTTTTAGTTTTTTTTTTTGTTGTGTATTAGATCTTTATATAGCTTTAACAAATCTAATTTATGTATTTGCTTTAATAATTATAATTAATTCTAAGTTTTATAAAATTTTATTTGGTTTAACTAGTATTTTTTGTACTTTTAATTGTAAAATATTATTAATAACTAATAATATTTTGTTGTAATATGGGTTAAATCAATTATTATATACTGTTTTGACCAAAATTTTATTGTTTTATCTTAATTTGTGTGCTCTGTTTTTTAGAATTTTTTTAATGTAAAATAGATTGTTCTATTTGAAATCAAACTTTTTATTCTATTGTTTTTTTATTTTAATACAATATAAAAATACTGTTATGAATTGAAGTTACAAGCTAACAAATAGCAAGGGACAACAAAATTGTAGGGTGATGAAAAGAATCAAAGGGAATTCAACTTCAAAAAGTGAATTGAATGAGTATAGATTTAATGTGCAAAATCAGTCTTATAAAATATCTCAATTGCTATACTTTTTAAAAGATAACTAGAGAATTTGAAGGTAAAGGAATAGTCTGTACTGTTAACAAATAATCACATACTGGTATAATTCTATGTCTCATGTCAGTACTCTTATAATTTAATATTAGGTATTAGATGTACTTTTCAGTCACATTTTATTTAATAATCTTTAAATGCTACAATTACATGTTTCAGAAAAAAAGTAAAGAATAACCAACAAGTAATTTTTTATTCCAAGATGTTCAAATACTTGAAGATAGAAAAAAAGAAATTAGCAATAAAAAAAAAATTAAGATAAAAGTTGTTATTTTATTTATTTTATTTTCTTGATTTCTGATATGTATTTCTACAACTAAGTGATTCATTGCTTATATAGCTATCAAAAGTGATTAATGATCAGGTCAATGACTAGGTCAATAATCAGATCAACAGTCAGATTATTGATCAGATCAATAATTATTATCTAAAAATAAAGTGGTTAATTATATAATATTAGTAATTAATACATGTAATAATTAATAAAAAGGATGAGTTTCAATTATAACATCATCCTCTTCAAAGAGATTGAGCTTCAATGAAATCAAGCTATTTATGATGGAATCTATTTGAAAAGTTTTGTTTAACTTAAAGCTAACTAGTTTGTTAAATTTTTTATGAATAAGGTATATAATATTTAAGGCAAAATAAGTTTTGTATCCAAGAAACCAAATTTTTGTATAAGAGTTTTGGCTCTTTTAGCAACAATTAAAACTTTTAGAACATCTAATTATATAATGTCCAAAATTTTTGTCTGTATCTCTAAAGTTGTTTTCTTCATTAGTTTTATGTCCTCTATGATTTCACCAAGGTGACCATAAAGTTTTAGTTGCCTTTTATATAACAAGTTTTTGTCTATGGACAAAATTTCTTGAATTGTTTTTCCAATTGTGTTAAAAGATGAAAGTATTGCTACTGTTATACTTTTTAGCAGATATTTATCTATTTTGTTACCAATTTTTTTTCTTCTGGTAGTGGTTTTTTTTGGTTTAATAACAATATGTGTTCTATTGTTATCAGTTATAGTGGTTTGTTTTCCAATGATCAGAGTAGCATTTAAATAGTTTTTGATCCAATATACATAAAGAGTATAGAAGACATTTTGAATGTTTTAATCCAGGAAATAATTATTTATGTTAATTAAAGATACTTCTGTTTTGGGAATAATACATTTATTTATAATTGATTTTTGCTAATTATTTGAGTCAGTATTATCACAACAAACAACCAATCAGGTCGTTTATAATATTTCTTAAGCTGTATATCATAAACAGAATAATTATTAAAGATTGTTCCAGATTGATCTTAAAGAATATAAGAACCATTGTTTAAAACTTTGTTGATTATAAAGAGTTCTTTTTACTAGTTAGAAAATTTATTATCATAGACATTGTCTCTGTTTAAACAATATTCCAATACTAAGTTACCAACACTTAAGGAAAGTGTTTTATAAGTTTTCTTTTTCTTAAGCTTTTTTTGGAACTGTTTTATTTTTTTAAAAGCAATTATTTGTGCTTTTACTAAGAAGTCAAGAATAGTATCAAGTTTTTTTTACAAAATGTTTTTATAATTTCTTATTGTGATTTCTTCAAAGGGTATTGTTTTAATGTCAATTTCTATTGGTAGTGTTGTCATGTATCCATAGAACAGATAAAAAGATTCATAACTTGTTATGTCATAATTCACAGTTTTATAAACAAACAAAGCTAAAAACAGTACTTTGTCTCATAAGTTTGTTTTTTCACTGGTTTTGGCTAAGGTTTCATATAGTGTTCTATTAAAACATTCTACTAGGTCATTTGTTTAAAGGTGATAAGAAAAAGAAAGTTTATTATATATTCTCATTTTTCTACAAAGTTCTTCAACCAGTATACTGAAAAAAGCTCTTTCTCTATTAGATAAAAGTTCTTTGGAGCAGTCATAATAGCAGATGATGTCTTTATAAATGAAATTGGCTATTGAGACTGCTATTTGGTCTGGAGTGGCTCTTGTTTCTACTCACTTTGTAAGATAATCAGTAGCTGTAATAATGTATTTATTGCCATCAAGAATTATTGTTAAGAGTTTAACAACATCTATACCAATTCTGTTAAATGGTTGGCCAACAGAGATTGGATAGATATCTTTTTTTTGGTTGGGTTTGTCTTTTTTTTGGCAGGTGTTAAAGGTTTTGATGTATTCAGCAATGTTTTTTTCTAAAATAGGCTAATAATAGCAAGCTAAAATTTTCTGAATTGTTTTTGTTTTTCCAAAGTGTCTAGTTAATAAATCAATATACATGTTGTAGATCACAATTTTTTTTTCTTCAAATCTAATAACTTTCTGGGAGTAGTTAGAATTTTTTCTATTTTTTATATATAGTTGGTTCTGGCAAATCAAATAGAAATTAGATTGTTTACACAAATGTTCTTTTTGCTATCAAATGTATTTTGGTAGGTATTGTTCTTTATTCAAAAATTCTATTAAAACAAAATAGTTGTTCAAGTTCATTATCATTTTTGTTTGTAAGAAAGTTACTAATAATTAAGTTGGTTTGGTTGGAAATTTATACTATTACTGGATGATAAGTCTAAAGAAAGCATTGGTATTTTGATGATTTGCTTCTTTGTAATATTGAATGTTATAGTCAAATTCATCCAAATAGAATATTCAGCAAGTTATCTGTTTATGTTCCAGCTTTTTTTTGTTACATAGCCAAACCAAGGCTTAATGATCTGTTATCACTAAAAATTTTACACTAAGAAGATATTGATCTTAGTAACTAGTAGTTTATACTACTGCTAAGCATTCTTGTTCAGTAATTGAATAGTTCTTTTCTGCTGATGTGTGAGTTTTATTGACATATGTTATAATATGTTCTCTGCTATTTTCATTTTTTTGTGAAAAAACAGCACCAAGTCCATAGCCAGATGTATTAGTGTACAGAATAAAAGATTGGTTCAAATCAAGTTGTTTAAGAATTGGTTTAGTAACAAGTTTTTCCTTCAGAATTTCAAAAGCTTTTTGCTGATATGTGCCTTAGTAATAATTAACATTTTTCCTGAGTAGTTGATTGAAAGGGAAGGTGATTTTGGAAAAATTCTTGATAAATTTGTAATAATAAGAAGCCAAACCAAGGAAAAAGTATAGTTTAGAAACATTTATTGGTTGTCTGATGTTTTAAACTTTTTGCAACTTTGGCTGGATCAAGGAAGATTCCATCTTTTGTAATAAAATGACCAAAAAATTGGGTGGATTGTCATCCAAAAAAAGATTTAATTGAATTTATTTTAAGACTAGCATTTCTAAGAAGATTAAAAACCTTTTGCAAGTGTTCAAAATATTCATCCCAGATTTTTGAGTATACCATTATGTTATTTAAATAGACCAAAACAAAGTTTTCTTTTACTAATTCAAACACTTTGTTCATTAGGCATTGAAAGATAGGAGGAGTATTGATGAGACCAAAAAGCATGACTGTGAATTCATAAGTGCCATACTTGATAATAAAAGCAGTTTTCTTTCTACTTTCTGGATCTATCTCTACTTGCCAAAATCCAGCAGTTAAGTTAATGGTTAAGAAGAAAGCAGCATCATTGAATTTATCTAATATTGCATCAATTTTGAGGAGTGAGTACATGTTTCTTATAGTGATGACATTTAATTGGCAGTAGTCAACACAAAAATGTAGGATTCCATTTTTTTTGGATATTACTACAACTAGAAAAGCCCATTCACTTTTGGTTTTTTGTATGAATTCAAGATTTTTCATTCGGGTTATCTCTTTTTTGATGAATTTATCATTGTATTGATTGGATTGATAAGATTTCAAATAGATTGGATGAGTTTCTTTGGTGGTAATAGTGTGTTGTATTATATGGGTTTATCTAGGAGTATTACCTTCTTTTGAGATAATTGGGCTATTTCTAGCCAACAGATTTTCAATATCTATTTTTTTTTCTTCAAGAGAAAGTTCTTTTTGTTTTACAACTAATGATTGGATTTCAGGTGGTTTATTCTTAAAAGACTTCTGTACTTCTTTTAGTTCTTCTCTGAGTATCAAACTAATTGGCTCTCAATCTTTGTAATAGATCAGACAGAACTTGTATTTATTACTAGAAAAATACAAAGATTTATTACACCAGCACCTGACACAAGGACTATGCTATTAATAGCTGTATTTGGTTTTTTTGCCAGGTTTTCTATCAAAGGTTCCTTTGAGGATATCATAGTAAGGCCATCAGATTAGCTTGTCATTTACCATAATTCTTTTTTTGTCAGCTTTAATATTGTCTAGTGGCTTGCCATTGCTGGTGAAGATAGTATAAGTAAGTTCAGCAGTTTCTTTTTGTTTTTTTTAATCTTCTTCTTTATTACTCTCATCATTATTTGATTTATTTAATTGTTTTTCTTCTTGGTTTTGCTTAGTTACTGGAGGAGTTGTCCAATCATAGCACTTAACCACAATAGGTTTCTAACTATATCTGATAATTAGTTCACAAGATTTATAGTCAAGTAGTGCTTTGGCTTTTTTAAACCACTTATTGCCAACAATTATGGTGTATTCTTTTGCTTCAGATATTTCCATGTCAGTTTCAATGCTAATGTTATTAATACAAACAGAAACAGCTTTGGCTATACCAAGCCCTTTCTTTTTATTATCATGCACATTGGTTATTGGTCTGGTTGAAAGTTCATCAATCTTTTTTCCAATAGCTTTTAAAAAGTGTTTGACAATTACACTAACAGATGATCTACTGTCTAGAATTAAATCAATAAAGTAGTCAGCCACTTGGACTTTGCAAATCAGAGGAATAATATTACTGTTGTCAGTAAGTTCAGCTTGGCAAGGACACTTGTTGGTTTTTAATGTCTTTTTCTTTGGGATCAAGGATTTGTAAAAGTTTTTTCTGAATTGTAAATGGGTCATTAACTGGTCAAAGATGATGTAAGCTGGGGTTTCTATAAGATCTTTAACAATAAAATAAGGACCAGATTTTTGTATAATTTCTGGAGGTTCCAGCTTTGAAAAATTTTTAAAAACTTTAGCCTTTAGTGGCTTATTGTTATTAGCAGTTGATGTGGATGCTTTGTTTAAGTCCAGAACAAAATCAACCTTGGCTTTCTTTTTTTTTCTTGTTGATTCAGAAGTGTTGATTGCTAGTTCATTCATGTTATGGTCATTATTAGTTAAATTAAAAGCATAAAAGAGGTTTTTTTCTGGTTGGCTTGCACTTTTACTTTTCTGAGGTGTGCCTATCAGTTTAAAGGCTGATAAACAATAATTTCAACTAAGAAATCTTCTCCAAAGAAATTAATGTTGACATGATTGGATTTTTGATTGAGTACATTATTGTTGATAGTTTTGTTGTTTTAATTGTCATTGTTTCTAGGAGCTGGAAGAGGTAAAAGAGGATTGTTGTAATCTTTGGAGAAATGTTCAGTTAATCCACAGTAATAACACACAAGTGGGCCATGATTTTGTTGTCTTTGATAAGGGGATTGCTGAAATTAATTAAAACAGAGTTCATATCTGGGTCTTTGGAATTGTAGATTATTTCTGACTGCTTGGGCTAATGGTTCTAATAGCCAGACAAGATTGACTGTGAGTTTATCTATCAATTGTTCATTGAAATTTGGAGTTTAGACAGCAAAAAAAATAGTGGCCATATGAAAAACAAGAGTCATGACAGGAGCAGAAATAAAAACTGGAAGTGTGCATTCCAAGTGTATTCTTTGCTTGTCTTCAATTTATTGGGCTAATTCAATGACCATATCTATTATGAAATTGTCTTTCAAAGCCAGAAGGGATTAAAGAACATATGAGAGATCAATTCTCAATTTTTTTGTAAAGAAATAAGTTTTCTGCTTTTTTGTCCAGTTTTTTTTAGAGTCTACCTGCTTAATTAACTTTCTGATTGCTTTGGCATATTCAGTTACAACTTTACCAGAGTCTTGAGTTTTTTTTTCTAATTCCATGTGTCATTTAGATATTAAGATAATAGTTCTAAATTTTATTTCAAACCAAATAGTAAAAGAGGTGTTATTTTCTCCAGTATTTGCTAATGTCCATCTAATAATTCTTTGCTGAGCATTGGCATTGGTTTTTTATGAGAACCAAATAGCAAAAAAGCCTTGAAGATAGCCACCAATAATTTGAAATTTGTATTCATTATTATATTGGTTGGCTGTGACAGCTCTTTCAAAGTTATCCAACTATTCAATTGGATTTTGTGTATTATCTCTGAATAATAGTAATGGGGTATTATTTCTTTGCCCTAAAGCAGTTTGTCATTAGCCATTGGTTCAGAAGTAACTGTTTGTGTGAAATATTCTAATTTACTTAAAAAGAGATCAAAAACAGAAGCAGTTTAATAGCTTTCTTCTTCTGTTTCAAAAGATGTTTTAGCTAGCTGATAGACAGCAATTCAAATGTGAATTTGGTAATTTAGGTATTCAGAATTAAGAGACTGTTGTTTAAAAATTGTGGAATATAAAAGTTGATTGATACTGTTGTTTCTTTCTTCAAAGTTGTCTTCAAGATAAGCTTAATCAAAGTAATAAATTGTATAGACTGTATAGGTTTTAGTTAAATGCTTATTTAAAAACCAGTTCTAAAAGTCTTGAAATTGTCTACTAGATTGTTTTTCAATGGAGAAGCAAATCAAAGCAGAAAGGCAAAGGATTGAGTTTAATAAAGTCTAGATCATTTTTATTGTGTGCTTCAAAGTGTTCTTCTGATTGTTGTAACAAGTATGAATAATCACTTATATAATAAAAAACAAAGTGGATTTTGACAACTTTACAAAAAACACCACTTTTATGTTATGAGTTAAAGTAACAAGCTAATGGATAGCAAAGAAAAACAGGATTGTAGGGTAATAAAAGAAATCAAAGAGAATTCAACTTCAAAAAGCGAATTAAATGAGTATAGATTTAATATGCAAGATTAGTTTCATAAAATATCTCAGTTATTATACTTTTTAAAAAATAACTGAGAATCTGAAAATAGAAGGATAGTCTGTACTGTCAACATATGATCACACCTATTATAATTCTATGTCTCATATTAGCACTCTTAATTTTCAATATCAGATATCAGATGTACTCTTCAGTCATGTTCTATTCAATAATTTTCAAATGCTACAATTACATGTTTTCAGAAAAAGGGTAAAGAATAACCAACAAGTGATCTTTTATCCCAAAATATTTGGATACTTAAAGATAAGGAAAAAAAATTAGCAATAAGAAAAGAATTGAGATAAAAGTTGTCATTTTATTTATTTAATTTTCTTGATTTCTGATATGCCTTGTATTTTTGACATGCTTTTCTACAGCTAAAAAATTCATTGTTTATATAGCTATCAAAAGTAATCAATAATCAAATTAATGACTAAATCAATGATCAGATTAATGACTAGGTCAATGATCAGGTCAATAATCAAGTCAATGATCAAGTCATTGATCAGATTAATAATTAGGTCAATAATCAGATCAACAGTTAGGTCATTGATTAAGTCAATAATCACTATCTAAAAATAAGATGGCTAATTATATGATATCAGTGGCTAATACATGTAATAATTAATAAAAAGTATGAATTTCAATTATAATAATATTATTCAAGTAGACCAGAACAAAGTTTTCTTTTACTGATTCAAATACTTTGGTCATTAGGTGTTAAAAAATAGAAAAAGCATTGGTAAGACTAAAAGACATAATTGTAAATTCGTAGATGTTATACTTGGTAATAAAAGCAGTTTTCTTTTTACTTTTTGAATTTATCTCTACTTGCCAAAATTCAGCAGTTAAGTCAATAATTAAAAAAAAAGCAGTGCTATTGAATTTGTTTAGTATTGTATTAATTTTGGAGAATAAGTATATATCTCTTATAGTAATAATATTTAATTGGCAGTAATCAACACAAAAGTGTAGAATTCTACCTTTTTTGAATACCATTACAACTGGGAAAGCCCATTTATTTTTGGTTTTTTGTATAAATCCAAAATTTTTCATTTGGATTATTTCTTTTTTAATAAACTTATCATTGTGCCAATTGGATTAATAAGACTTTAAATAGATAAGACAAGTTTCTCTGATGATAATAGTGTGTTGTATTACATGGATTTGTCCAAAGGTGTTACTTTCTTTTAAAATAACTGGGCTATTTCTAGCCAACAGATTTTCAATGTCTACTTTTTTTTCTTTAGGGGAGAGTTTTTTTTGTTCTATTACAAGTAATTGGATTTCAAGTGGTTTATTCTTAAAGGATTTTTGTACTTCTCTTAGTTTTTTTTTGAGTATCAAATTAATTGGCTCTCAGTCTTTGTAATAAATTAGACAAGACTTATATTCATTATTAAAAGAATATAAAGGTTTATTGCACTAGCATCTGACACAAAGACCATGCCACCAATAGTTGTATTTGGCTTTCTTATTAGGTTTTCTGTCAAAGGTTTTTCTGAATATGTTATAGTAAAACCAGCAGATCAGCTTGCCATTTACCATAATTTTTTTTCTGTTAGCTTTAACATTATCTAGTGGCTTGCTATTGCTGGTAAAGATAGTATAAGTGAATTTAGCAGTTTTTTTTTGCTCTTTTTGATCTTTTTCATTGTTTTCTTTATTATCTGATTTATCTGATTGCTCATTTTTTTGATTCTGCTTGGGTACTAAAGAAGTTGTCCAATGATGACATTTAACCACAATAAGTTTTTCATTACATCTAATGGTTAGCTCACAAAGTTTATAATTAAGCAAAACTTTTGTCTTTTTAAGCCATTCATTATTAACAATAATAGTGTATTCTTTTGTTTTAGATACTTTTATGTTAGTCTTAATGCTGATGCCATTGATGTAGACAGGAACAGCTTTGGCTATACCAAGCTCTTTTTTTTTGTTATCATGCATATTGGTTATTGGTCTGATTGAGAGTTTATTAATTTTTTTACCAATGGCTTCCAGAAAGTATTTAGCAATTACACTTACAGATAATCTACTGTTTAAGATCAAGTTAATAAAATAACCAGCCACTTGGGCTTTCCAAATTAGAGAAGTAACATTATTATTGTTAGTAAATTCAGCTTGTTAAAAGTGTTTATTGGTTTTTGATGTCTTTTTCTTTAGAATCAAAGATTTGCAAAAATCTTTTCTGAATTGTGAATGGGTTATTAACTGGCCAAAAGTAATGTGAGCTGAGATTTCCATAAAATTTTTAACAATGGAATAAGAACCAAATTTTTGTATAATTTCTGAAGATTTTAACTTTGAAAGATTTTTAAAAACTTTAGTCTTTGATGGCTTATTGTTATCAACAGTTAATGTGGATGTTTTGTTTGGATTCAGAATGAAATCAACCTTGGCTTTTTTTTTCTTTTTTGTTAATTCAGAGGTATTGATTGCTAGTTCATCTATGTCATAGTTATCATCAGTTAGGTTAAAAGCAAAAAAGAGATTTTCTTCTGGTTAGCTTGTACTTTTACTTTTTGGAGGTACACTTATCAGTTTAAAGGCTAATAAATATTGGCTTTAACTAGAGAATTTTTTCCAAAAAAATTGATGTTGGCATGATTGGGGATACTGTTGTTGTTGATTCTGTTGTTTTGATTATCATTATTTCTAGGAGCTGGAAGAGGCAGAAGAAAATTGTTGCAATTTCTAAAGAAATGTTCAATTAATTTATAGTGATAACATACAGATGAGCCATGATTTTGTTGTCTTTAATAAGAAGATTGCTAAGATTAATTAAAACAGGATTCAAATTTGGGTCTTTATAATTGCTAATTATCTCTGACTGCTTGAGCTAAAGATTCCAGTAACTGGGCAAAATTGGCTGTAAGTCTATCTATTAATTGTTTATTTGGGTCTTGAGTTTGGATAGCAAAAAAGGTAATAGCCATGTAAAGAACAGAAGTCATAATAAGAGCAGAAACAAAAACTGGAAGTGTGGATTCTAGGTGCATTCTTTGATTGTTTTCTATTTTCTGGGCAAGTTTAATAGTCATATCTATTGTAGAATTATTTTTCAGGACCAGAAAGGGCCAAAAAACATATAAAAAATAAGTTCTTAATTCTTTTGTAAAAAAATAAATTTTCTGTTTTTCTGTCCAGTTTTTTACAGAGTTTACTTGCTTAATTAACTTTCTGATTGCTTTGGCATATTTAGTTACAACTTTACCAGCACCTTGGGTTTTTTTTTCTAATTTTATGTACCATTTGGATATCAAAATAGAAGTTCTAAATTTTATTTCAAACTAAATAGTAAAAGAAGTGTTGTTTTCTCCAGCATTTGCTGGTATCCATCTAATGATTCTTTGCTAAGCATTGGCATTGGTTTTTTGTAAGAACCAAGTAGCAAGAGAGTCTTAAAGATAGCCACCAATGATTTGAAATTTGTATTCATTATCATATTGGTTAACTATAACAGCTTTTTTAAAGTCATCTAACTATTCAATTGGATTTTGTGCATTACTTCTAAATAATGATAATGGGGTATTGTTTCTTTACTCTAAAACAGTTTGTATGTCTTGAAGGGCAATCAGAATGTTTTGTTGCATAGAGTTATTAGCCATTGGTTTAGAAGTAATTGTTTGTGTAAAATGTTCTGATTCACTTAAGAAAAGATCAAAAACAAGGGCAGTTTGATAGCTTTCTTCTTCTGTTTCAAAGAGTGTTTTAGCTAGTTAATAGGCAGCAATTCAAATATGAATTTGGTGATTTAAGTATTCAAAATTAGAGAGCTGTTGTTCAAAAGTTGTAGAATATAAAAGCTGATTAATACTGTTGTTTTTTTTTTTAAAGTTGTCTTCAAAATAAGTTTGATCAAAGTAATAAGTTGTATAAGCTGTGTAGGTTTCAGTTAAATACTTATTCAGAAACCAGTTCTAAAAATTTTGGAATTGTCTACTAGATTGTTCTTTAATAAAAAAGCAGATCAAGCAGGAAAACAAAGAATTAATTTCAATAAAGTCTAGATTGTTTTTGTTGTGTGCTTCAAAGTATTCTTCTAATTGTTGTGGCAGTGTTATTCATAGAATATAGGAAAAATATTAGTATATCTAAATTAGTTAATCAGAGGTAAATATAGTAAATGTGAAATTTCAGGATTCTTCTTAGAGAAATTACAAGATTCTAGAAATTACAGGATTCTTGTACAAAGAATCACAGAATTCCAGAATTCCAGAATTTCTCTCAAAGAAATTGCAGGATTCCAGGAATTCTAGGATTCCTGGTGTGAAAAATTGAAAAATTGAAAAATCTCAATTATATATATATAGTGGTAGTATTAGAAGTAGAAAAAACAGATCTCTCAGTTTAGATTTAATCTAAACAACCTTTTCATCCACAAATATTAATAAATAATTATTTGCTATCTCAATCCATTTTCCACTATCAACACTTCATGTTGATAGTAACTAATACTTAACTACACTGGAACAATAGCTCTTAATCACGACTATTAACAGAATACTAACACTTATTGTCTTGGCTTATTTCTTTATTTCTTTGTTTTATTTCTTTTCTTTTGTTATTTTCTTGTTATTACTAATTAATTAAGAATTAAGTGCTGAGTTATTAACATCACGAATAGTCTGGTAAAAGACTCAGAAATAAAGATAACATTATATATATATTAATAGATAGCTTACCAGAAGGATATGCCAAGCTAAGAAAGAAATTAAATGGAATTACGATTCTGGGAAGCTACTAAAAACACAACTGAATCTCTGTCTATTATACAAAAAACTCAACCACAAAATCTTCAGATTACCAAAACCTTCAAATACAAACAATCTCCCAGTATTATCAATATCATCAAGCAAATTAGCACTAAGTTATGGGTTTGTTATTTGATTTAAGACCCCAAATAAACATCTGTAACAGCAGATATAAATAATCATCCATATAATAGAAAACAAAGTGGATTTTGACAACCTTACAAAGAGCATCACTTTTATGTTACAAGTTGGAGTAACAAGTTAACAGATAGCAAGGAAGAACAGAATTGTAAAGTAATAAAAAGAATTAAAGGGAATTCAACTTTAAAGAGCAAATTAAATAAGTATGGATTCAATATATAAAATCAGTTTCATAAAATATCTCAGTTGCTATACTTTTCAAAAGATAACTGAAGAATCTAAAGGTAGAAGAATAGTCTGTACTGTTAACAAATGATCACATACTGGTATAATTTTATGTCTTATGTTAGTGCTTTTAGAATTTAATATTAGGTATCAGATATACTCTTTAGTCATATTTTATTTAATAATCTTTAAATGCTATAATTACATGTTTCAGAAAAAAGATAGAGAATAACCAATAAGTAATCTTTTATCTTAAGATGTTCAGATACTTGAAAGTAGGAAAAAAGAAATTAGTGATAAAAGAAGGATTAAGATGAAAGTTGTTATTTTATTTATTTAATTTTTTTGATTTTTGACATGTATTTCTATAGTTAAGAGATTTATTACTTATATAGCTATCAAAAGTGGTCAATAATTAGGTCAATAATCAGATCAATAATTAAGTCAATGGTCAGATTATTGATTAGGTCAATGATTACTATCTAAAAATAGGGTGGGTAATTATATGACATTAATGGCTAATATATGTAATAAATAATAAAAAGTATGGGTTTCAACTGTAATAATACTTTGTTTTCAATTTTGAATTCAATTAGTTTATTTGATAACTAGTTATTATGTTATTTTTTTTTGTTTTTTTGTAATTTTTAAATATTATTAGCTGTATTTTTTTATTTATTTTTTAGTCTTTTCATTAAGTTATATGTTTTTTATAATAATATTGCTTAAAAATTAGCTTCTGTTATTGGTTTGGCTAAATATATTTGAATATCTATCTCAACTAGTAGTATTGCTGTTTTATTATAAACTAATTTAAATAGTATTACTTAAATTGTATTTTGCTTTGTTGTTTAATAAGCAAATAATATTTATAATATAAACAAGTTTTATTTATTTTGATTTTTTTGGCTCATTTTGACTATTGTTTTATATAATATTTTGTTAAATTTTTTAATTAAGCTATTTGTTTATAAATAATATAATAATAATAGTAGTCTTTTTATTCCAAATCTTTGATTTAATTCTGATAAAATTTGGTTTAAAAAGTAAGTTCTCTGATCTAATAATAAATTTTTTGGATATTTATAATAACAAATTAGTATTTGGTACACAAATTTTATTACTGTTTTTGTATTGGCTTTTTAAATAGCTTTAGCTTCTGGCTATTTAATAAAATAATTTATTATTACTATTATATATCTGTTGCCTCTACTAATAATTGTTAATAATTTTACTAAGTTGATTCTAATTCAATTAAATAGTTGTTTTATCTTAATTGATTTTAATAGTTTACCAAGTTTTATTTCTTTTTTCTTTAACAAACATTACAATTTTGAACATATTAAATAATATTTGAATACATTAATGGCCAATATTATTATTTTTTGGTTTTTTTAATAAATTCTTTATAAAAATATTTTATTGTTGATTCTAAATATATGTTAAATAGTATTGTCTTTTTTTTTGGTTCTGTAACTACTTTAAGTAGTTGGTTTAACTTTTTTTATTTTTTCAATATAATATATTTTGGTAAGTAATAAAATATTTTGATTGTTGTTTTATATTGTTTTGTTTATTCTGAAATAATTTTTCTTTAAACTATTAAGTATTGGTATAATATTAGAGTTATTAGTATTTTTATATATTTATTTTTTAACTTATTTTTTAATATTAAAATATCTTTAAATTTGTTTTATTCTAAATAAACCATTAGTATTTTCATTTTTTTTTCTTTTTTATAATGTACTGTATAATTAAATAGTAATAATTATCTCTAAATTTTTGTTTTTAAATTAATAACAATTTTTTGTGGTTTATATATATGTCAAATTTTTGATTTAAGTATTTATTTTATTTTATTACAGTTTAGTAAATAATTAAATATTCTAATATTAGAGTATTATAATTTTTTTTAGTTAAACTTAAGCTTTGGCTAATATATATTACTAGATGTTCTTATTTATTAGATTTTTATTAAAATAAAATTGTTTTCAATGCTTGGTTTGATGTATTTGTTGTAATAATAAATAATTATTATAATCTAAATAGATTAATACTAAAGCTTGAACAAGTTTTTTTCTTAATGTATTAAAAACTTTTCATTGTTGTTTAGTTTATTTATATTTTGTGTTCTTTGTTTAAAGCTAATACAATAATTAAGCCAGTTTAGAAAAGTTGTAAATAAAGTGGCAATAATATTCAGTAAATTTTAAAAATGTTTTTAGTTTTGTAAAATTTGTTGATACTAAAAAGTTTTTAACTTTTTCAATTTTTTTTGAATCTGTTTTAATGTTGTTTTTACTAATAACATATTTTAAAAACTTAAGCTCTGTCTTTTCAAAAAGCATTTGGCTGTATTTAACTTTAATTTGGCTTTTTAATTTTTTAAATACTTATTAAAGATAATAGAAATAATTATCAAATAGTTTGGAAAATATATTTGTGTTATTTAAGTATATAACTATTAATTTTTACAATATTTTTATATAAATAATTTCTATTAACTATTAAAAAATAGCTGGTATATTAATTAAGCCAAAAAACATAACATCAAATTTAAAATTTTTTTCTTTTATGATAAATGCCATTTTTTTTTATTTGAATTTATGACTACTTGTTAATAACTACTATTTAAGTTTAATATTAAGAATTATTTCTTTCTACTAAAAGCATTATACAATTCTTAAATATGTAAAATTGGATAATTGTTATTTTAAATAATATTATTAAGTTTTTAGTAATCTACACAAAAGCAAATTTTTCCATTTTTTTTCTTACTAAAACAATTGGTAATAAATATAGACTTATAAATAGTTAAATTAACTTATTGTTTTATATTTAATTGATTTTCTGTTAAATAATTTCATAGTTAACAGATAATATTTTATATGTTTTCTGTTTAATTAGCATTATATCTCTAGTTTTTATTTAATGCTGAATAATTTCAGTTTTTTTAAATTAATTCTTACTTGTAAAGATATTTGCAAAGTTGTTAAATAACAGTTTAATTTGCATTTGTTAGAATAGATTTAGATTTTTTAAGTTTATTTGTTCTAATTGTTTTGGTTATAACAAATAATATTTTTGTTTTTTGTAACTAATTTGTAATATAATATTCATATATTTATACAGTTGTAAAAAGTCTAAAACAGTAATTAGTAGTTGATTTTCAATTTCTATATTTAAGTATTCAATAATAGTTTTTATTAATAATTTTATTGAATCTTTTGTTGTATTGTGAATTAAAATTCTAATATGTTTATAATTTTTTATTAATAAATAAAAATTAGTAATGGCAATTTTTTTTGATTTATAAATAGTTGGTTCTACTTTAAAAATTTAAGATTAATTCTTAATTTTTCTGGTTATTTTACTATATACTGATTATATAATAAAATAAAAATTGGCTGACTATTAAAATTAATTTTTTTTGGTTAATTGTTTTTTTTTTATATTTACTAATATATTACTTTTTTTAGTTAATCTGAATCTATTAATTTTTTTTATTTTTATATTTAATTTTTCTTTTATTTTTATTAATATTAACTGAATTACTTTAACCAAAAGTAAAAATATTGCTTGTGCTATCTTTTTATTTAGTTTAATTATCTATGTTTTTTTTTGATTTATTTTGTAATATTGTATTAATATTTTTTATGTATTTTAGATTAATTATTTCTTTTTTTATATTGATTTTTTTTTATTAAATTAGATCTAAAAGCTAATTAAACTATTATCATTGCTAAAATTTCAATATTATTTTTAAATTTATGCAAATGTATTGGGTTTTAATATAATAGTATTTTTTTCTAGATATTTTAGATCAAATTCTGTATTAGTATTATGTGTGTATTTTAACATAATATTTTTATTATTGTTATTAAACTATTTAAGTTTTTATTTTATTAAAAGATCTAGAAGTATAATATATTATTCTGAGTTTAAATTAAAGTTAGAATTATTGTTGCTATTATTATTGTGTATAATATTAAAATTATTGTTGTTATTATTATCAGAGTTTAAATTGAGATTAATTTTTAATATTAATTTTTATGTACATATGCTAATTGGTTTTTTTCTTTAAATATTAAATAAATTATACAAAACAATGAATTATAAACAACATTACAATTATTACAATATTAGAATTAAATAATAGTCACATAATTTAGTGTTGAAATTAGTCAGTCTTTATTTTTGTTTTTTTATAAGAACAAACTCTTAATAATATTCTTAAAATACTTTTGAATTGTCAGTAAAAAAACTATCTATTTTTTCAATTATTACAAAAGTATTTTTAATAGTATGTATTTTTTTAACAGTTGTATCTTTTATTTTATTATAGCTATTTTTCAGATTTTATTTTTATTATAAAAATATAAGTTTAATTAATTAATTGTTTGACTATAAACAGTAGTAAATAAGATTTTTTTGTATGCCTAATTATTAATTAAAATAGTATATTAACATAAGTCATTACAGGTTTTTTTTCTATTAAAAATATTATTTCATAATTTTTTATTAAATAAAATTTTTTTACTTATAAAACATAATATGAATCAGCTTTATAATCAACATGGTGTTGTTTTTAGCTGATGCATCTTCAAGCAGTAGAAGAGGCTGGACTCTTATGGCCCAGTTCCTGATTGGTTTGGACCTTCTGTTGTGTTTCTTGCGGCTTCTCATTCCTCTTCCACAGCCTCAGTTGGTGCTGGTCCTCTTAACTTTTGTGAGTCTAATGATTTTGTGTCCACCCATGATTGTCTTTTCCAGGTTAACGTTGATAGTTTGTCAGTATATACAGATGGTTCTTTAAGGAATTTGGGCACAGTTGATTGCAAAGCTGGGGCAGCTGTTTTTTTTGAGAACATTAATTTGGGTGTAAGTGTTGGTGTTCAAAATTTAGTGTCATCTACTTTGGTGGAGTTACAGGCTATAGCATTGGCTTTGGAGTGCATGCCTGTGGCTCATTCTGTTAATTTGTTTTCAGATAGTCAAGCAGCTTTAGATGCTTGTAAGTCTGAATTAAGTCTGGTATGCCCTGACTTTTGCAATTGATGTTGGGTCAAGCATTGGCATATTCAGAATATTATTTACAGTAAGAATTTAAGAGTTAGCTGGCACAAAGTCAAGAGCCACTCCAGCATTTCAGGGAATGATCATGTTGATAGCATTGCTGATGCTGCTTCTCTATCTGGTTGGTATCTCTCTCCCTGCATGGATGGACACTTTTTGTTGGTGAATGGTGGTGTTGTTTCTGGTAATTCTAGACACTTTGTTTGAGATGTTTGTCATATAGTTTGTCATGTGCACTGGGAGGTCGGTTCTGGTTCTGGATTTCTGGTTAGTAGTTTGCATTCAGATGTTGACTGGCTCAGCTCTTCTAAGGTTTGGCATCCTGATTTGCATATGGCCACTGGTTTCACTAGTAGGCTCACAGCTAATACTCATACTTATCTTATAAAGACTTTACACTGTCAGCTTCCTGTGGCTGTTCAGAGGCGCATTTACAATAAATGTTACTCTAATGTTCTGTGTCTGTATTGTGGTAAGGTAGAGGTTTCTGATCATGTGTTTTTTGTGTGGTTGATGATTTAGCTCATCATCAGGTTCTGGAATTCTGCATGTCTTCTTGGAGGTTGCTTTCTGGGCTCTCTCTTCCCTTTTCAGTTGTGTTGCAGTTAATGTCGACCTGTGTTTTGGATTTACTGGTTTCCTTGGCTCTTTACAAAGGTTTTGTTTTCAATGGTTGGCTTTAGGAGACTGTTATTGTCTTCCATGACCCCAAGATTGCTGGTGTTAAAATTACTGATTTTGTGCACTCTATATGTTCCACTTTTAGGAATAATATTTGGTTGGTCTGTGCCAAGTATCGTGCTTTTATGGAAAAAAATGGCCTGATTTCAGTGGATGGGTTGTTTGTCATCCCAGTTTCTGGTTTGGTTTCAAAGTTTTCAGCTGGTGTGGTTAAATTGCTTGGTGTTACTGAAGCCTTTGGCATTCTTTTTGGCTTTCACAAGTCTTGTTTGTTTTTTTCAGGCATTGGAGATCTGGTATCTGTTAATATAGTTGTATAGTATTGTTCTGACTGGCTTGAGTGGCTGGTCACATGTGGTAAAATACATAATTCATGCCTAGTTTAGATCATTTCATTGATGTATAGTTCTAGGTGGTGTTTGGATCTTACTTGTTAAACGTAATAAAAAATAAAATAAAACATAATGTATTATTTTATTTGCTTTGTTGTTTTAAGTATTTAAATTGTTTTAATACATATAGGCAGCAATAATATTTTATAACAGTTGGCCATATTTTGTTATTTTTTACACAAACATTCATTAATAATAATTTTTTATCACAATCAATACAAATTAATTTAAGTAGTTAATAGAGTTAATTTTATTAATTTGGTAAAACATAAATAAAAGTTAATATTTATGGCTTTTTTTTTTAGATAGATACTAATAGCAGTTTATTGTAATTTTTTTTAGCTTATAAGACTTAATAAGCTTTTCAAATAGATTTTTTTTTTAATTCAATTAATAGTGTTTTAATAATTGTTTTAAAATATTTACATATTAGTAATGTTTTTGTATAGTGTTTTTAATAGCTTAATTAAAGCTTTTAAATGTTTTAATCAAACATAATATTGATTTTAAACAATTAATTATTACTAATAAAAACTTAATATTACATAACTTTTATAATAAAAATCTTAATTGGTGCTATAATATTATTGATATCAAATAAAAAGTTATTAATTTTGCTGATTAAAGTTTTTGTAGCTTTATTAACTATGATAATTTATGTGTTAACAATTTAATTAACTTGGTAACCTAATTAATTTATAAGTTATTAGACAATAATATTGTTTGCTAAACTATTATTAAGAATAAGTTTAATAGATTGGCTATTTATTTTGACATTAATATATATAGTAATAATAAATTGAGTTAAGTTTAAAACTGTTTTACTAAATAATAACTTTTTTTTTCTAAATAGAAAAATAACAATAAGTGTGTTATTTTTAGAAATAACTATAAGTAAAATTGTGTTATAATTTTAAATATTATTGTTAAATATATTAGTTTTAGTTATAATAAAAAGACTTAAATAGTTCTGAAAATTCAGGTTTTAAATATACTTATTTTTTGAGTTTTTTGAGCATAATTCTAATGATTGGCTTTAATTATTGAAGATTAGTTAATATATTATTATAGTCAATTTCTAATTTTGTGATAGACATATTATTTGCAGTCTTTGAATTTTAGTTGGTGTTAAAATTTGGAATTACAACTATGATTATTAGAGTAATGTTTAAGATAAAAGCTAATTTTTTTTTATTGCTTTATAAGTAAGATCCAAACACTATTTAGTGCTATACATCAAAGAAATGATCTAAACTAGACATGAATCATGTATTTTCCACACATAACCAGCCACTTAAACCAATCAGAACAATACTATGCAGCTATATGAACTGAAACTGAGTTATTTACATCTGGAAAAAATAAACAAGATTTGCAAAAGCCAAATTAAACACCAAAAGCATTGGCAATGCCAAGCAATTTGACCACCCCAGCTGACAACCTTGAAGCCAAACCAGAAACTGAGACAAGAACTGAACTATCAAGAGGAATCAATCCATGTTTTTCCATATAAGCATGATGTTTAGCATGAACTGACCAGATATTACTTCTAAAAGCAAGACTAAGAGAGCACACAAATTTGACAATCTCCAAACCAGCAATTTTGGGGTTATAAAAAATGGTAACCATCTTATGAAACCAATCCTTAAAAACAAAACCTTTATAGAGTGCCATGGACAAAAAGGAGTCAGAACCACACAAAGACAACAGTTGTAGTATGCCCAAAGAAGAATAAAAAAAACCAGAAACTGCCCTCCATGAATTCACATGGGATTTCAACAACTAATGTTGAATAGAATCATCAATCTTACATAAGAACACATGATCCAAAGCTTCCAAATCACCACAATATAAGCACAACACACTAGGATATAATCTATTATAAAGGCATTTTCACACAGCAACTGGCAGCCAGTGATACAAAGCCTTCATGAAATAAGTATGTGTATTAGCCGAGAATCTGCTGGTAAAACCAGTACCCATGTGCAAATCAGGGTGCTACACCAAAGATAAACAGAGCCAGTTAACTTCAGAAAGCAAACCACTTGCCAAAATTCTGGAACCTGAGCCAACCTCCCAGTGTGCATGACAAACTGAATGATAAATATCACAGACAAAATGTCTGGAATTGCCAAAAATCACACTACCATCAGCCATTATGAAGTGTTTACTCAAGCAAAGAGGAAGATACCAATTAGAGAGAAAGATGTCACCAGCAATCATGTCAGCATGCTCATTCCCTAAAACACTAGAGTGGTCTTTAACCTTATGCCAGCTGACTTTTAAATTCTTACTGTAAATAACATTAGTAATATGATGACGTTTGACCCAACACTAATTATGAAAGTTGGGCACACCAAATCCAATTCAGACTTACAAGCATCCAAAGTAGATTGACTATCTGAAAACAAATTAACAGAGCACAGAGAGGGAACACACTCTAGAGCCAATGTTATAGCCTGCAACTCTGCCAAAGTAGATGATATCAAGTCTGACATATCAACACCCAAACCTAAATTAATGTCCTCAAAAAAGGTGATAGCACCAGCTCTATAGCCAACTGAGCCCAGATTACTAAGAGACCCATTTGTATATACTAACAAACTGTTAGCATCAACCTGCAAGAGATGATCACAAACAGAGACAAAACCATAAGAGTTAAGAATATTTAAAAAACCAACACTATTTAAACTGAGGGGCAAGTGAGAGATAGGCTTTTACTATTTAGAAATGCAACAGAAAGCTCAAACCAATTAGGAACACAGCCACAGAGGTCTAATCTCTTCCAACACTTAAAAGTGTATCAATCAAAGATAAAACCATGATGATCACAAAGTTGATCCACAAAAGCAATACCATACCATCAGAGAGAAGAAAAAAACCTAAAAAATTGTGATTTGCCCAGAACAACAGACATAGGGACCTCATTACAAAACAGAAAAAAATCAGCCAAAAAGCCACCCAAGAACAAGTTGCAATCAAGAAGAATGTGAACTATGTCCACCAAAAAGTTATTAGAAGCACTAACACGAATACACACAAAAAAGCTCAAAGGATAAACAGGGTGCCAGCACAGAACTTGCAAGTCATAGGATCTGTGAGAGAACAAACAATTCAAGATGTTACTAGAGTTTGCAAAACTAATGAGGAAGACCACTTTGCTTTCAAACTGAACCTGAACAAAAGACTTCAAACCATAAAATAAAGGGTGATGGATTGTATCACTAAGAAAATTAAGAGATAGGCTGAATTTGAACTTCAAGCCCTTATGAATTAAAGCATTCCACTTGTTACATGTACTAATAGGAACAAAGCTGAACTGTATTTTGTAATTAACTATAGGAAAAAGAACTGCCAATACCAAATATAAGAATTGCTTATCTGAGACAGCTTTTTTCAAGACCAGATTGGTAAAAAAACGAATGTCCAAATTTGTCTTTGCCAAACTAGGCTTTGAGAGACCTTTAGTTGAGAGAAAAATACCCAAGTATCAATGAAATTCACTTTTTTTGGCAATGGAGATTGGTAAGTCACTGATAAAAAGAAAAAGAATGCTGGTCCTGCTATTAATGGAAATGACCACTGTTTTGTTATTATTGATAGAAATGTTATTTATCTGGAAAAATTCACTTGCAATATTAAGAATATGTTGAGTAGCTACCTAACTATTGTCTACTCAAATTTTGTCATTAATGAAAGCTCCAGCAGCAAAAAAAGAAGAGAGCCCAGCCTAGGACTTAGCATGACCATTTCTGGAAATAAAATAAGAACTCAACCTATAACTGCACATGTTTTCCTGTCTTTTGACTTCACATAACAGAGGATCATAAAATATATACCACAGAAGAGGGAAAAAAACCTCCCTTTGGTCCAAACCATTATGTATATGATAACTGTCCGTCAACCCAAAATTTGTCATCATCCTGTTGGTACAACCCCTATGAATACCACCAAAAAACCGAATAAACCTGTCACACATCTTGATCCTGACCAAACTTTTCTTGAGATGTTTCCAGCCAACTGAATTGTATGCTTTCCACATATTTTACAAAACCAGCCAGAGTTCTTGATTTTTTTCCAATATATCTTCAACCATTGATCCAACCACAAAAATAGGAGACTAAGTTGTTGTGCTTTTTAAAACTGAAAAATTGTCACCACAAAGAATGCCAAAAGTGCTGCATGCCAAAGAAATTCTATCAGAGAGTATCTTAGAAAGAATCTTATAAGCTGTCTTGATCAAAGCAATAGGGTGAATATTCGTGAGAACACTTTTCCATTTATATGGTTTAGGAATTATTGAGATCCAAGCCTCCTTCCAAGATTTGGGCACTGATTCATGAGAAAGACACAAGTTCAAAAGTACCAAAAGCATATCCAAAATTGATCTGTCACAATGTTTCCAAAACTTATTTGTGATACCTGAAAGACCAGCAGTTTTGCCATCAGGCAGATCGGAAACCACATCAAACAGTTTACTAAACTTAACTGAATGCATTACACCAGAAAAGGCCTCATCAAAAACATAATCCAATAGTTGATATTGACAAGACCAGACATTAGAAACATCAGCAACCACATCACACTTCCTAATCCATCCTTCCATAATAATATTCACCTTAGATTTAACTGAATCGGGCTCCAAAATAAGCTCATTATTAACAATCAGATAGAACCACTTTGTGAAAAGGATGCACCAGAACACTCCTGATAGTATGACCCTTATTTGTTTCAAAGCTTTCCATCCTCTTATCTATAGCAGATCTAATGTTCACTTCCTTAGCTGTTAGAGATTCAGCAAGCTTGGATGCATAATATGACTTCCTAATACCAGAGAGAACTGAATGAACATGATGAAAGTCTGCACCAGAGTCAAAGAAATCTTGAACAACTGAGGCATTGATACCATCCAAAGAGTCTCAGCACTTTATAAAAAAGATAAAATTGACACCACCTCTCTTATGAGAGGCCTTGATAATTTTTGAAACCAAAAGTTCCAATCTGTGAAACTTTGAAAAAACTTTGGTGAACACACTGTCAAAATCTTTGAACCACTTCTTCCTAAATATTTCATTTGCTGAAAGTGTCATTATCTTGCATAAGACATCTTACATGGCATCCAGGTCTGAGAGTCTAATAGCAGTAGCAAATTTATCAGAGAACAACCCAGCATTGGCCGACGTGGCATTTTTAAAATTTTTTCACTTATTGACATCAGCACCCTTGAAATCAAACTTCCATTGATCCCTATTTGCCCACTTGTAAATAGAGATTAACTGTATATCCAAAAGTCCACTCAAACCCACAAACACAGAAACAATCCAATGATCAGTATCAAAAAATTCTTCAACACCACACACATTGTGATCTACCACAGCATTGATCAGGTTTGAAGAGACAAACAAAAAGTCGATTGTTTTAGCCACACCATGAGAGTTGGCCCAAATAGGGTCCTAGCAATGAAGCTTTCACCAAAAGAATTAACCAAACCAAGATCAAGACATTTTTTGAAACTGGCACACTTATAAGAACTATCTTCATTGAAGTCGCTACCCAGAACAACAAAAAAAGATTCATTCACAGCTTTAGCAATTATAGAGTTGATCTCACCAGCTTGGGAGGACCAAACTGACAAAAAAGCATCAGCATAGAGCCCCAAAATTGAAACAGAGAGTTTATTCTTGAAAAGTAGCTTAATAGACAGGAGCCAACCAGACACCTCAAAAACTTTGCACACATGTCTCACTAAAGAAATGTTCATAATAATTGCAATGCCAGAGCCCATATAATCAGAATTCAACTTAGAGATGAAAACCCAGACACCATCAAACTTATTCATAATCCATGAGCAAATATTACCCTTTAACTTGGTCTCAGTAATAATAGAAATCAAATTGTTCAACTCTTTATGCCAACAAATTATATCATTCTGTTTTGCAGAGTTGTTCATGCTCCTTATATTGTACATGACAATTTTTCAAACTAAAACACTTATTGAGAAACAAAAACAGCCAATGAACCCAAACCTGAGCACAAATGGTCCAATTTTTTTAAAACAGATTCAACCAAAACTTCCAAAGCCACTATTTTGGATTCTAAACCACCGACTTTGGTAGTTAAAACTTTAGAACTACTTGGACTTATGACAGCAGTCATTTCATTGATGACTAAAAAAGAAGGAGTGGAGATTGCTGATGCATTACCCAAAACCATATCTGAAACCAAACCAGAAACCACAGTTATAGGAATCTTCAAAAGAGAAACATCAGATGCAGCCACCAAGGGCATCAATTTCATGGAACCCAATTGCTCCAAAATACCAGAAACCTGGTCAGCCAAAAGTTCTAGAGAGCATCCAGAGAAGCCAAACAATCATACAAATCATGAGTACCAGGTGGACCAGAGGCAAATAAAAAGGTCTCAGCAACAAGGGATGGGATGACACCAAAAGGAACCAAGGGAGCCACACGAAAAAATAAACCACCAGCTACCTGAGCCCAAGTTTTATCACCAAAAGAAACTGGATGTGCAATAGGAACTTGCTTTTTCTTATAAATACCAGCTAGACAGACCTGATTTTGATCAGTAACCACTTACTTCCCATGAATTTCAGAACTCCTACTAGCCAAACATATATCAGAGATGTGACCAAATTGTTTACATTTGGCACAACAGGCCAAAGAAAGACCAGCCCATTGCAAACTTGTACTCTTAAAAACTGGAACAGATCTAATTGCAGCCAGCTTGGATGTTTTATCAGCAAAACAAATCACAACACATCTGTTACAGACATAAAAATTAGAATTGTGACCAATAAAACAGGTCTTCCCACCATATAAATCAAGCAAATCAAACAAATCATAAGCAGTAGTGCCAACTGGTAAAGTATAAAGCAAGGTCTTATGTTGATTTCTGAACACCCAAGATTGTTTATTCTCAACAGCGAATGCCACCCACACAGAATTCTTTCCCATAAGAACAGACTATTTAGAGGCAACCAAACTTGCCACTTTCAATAACTCAAACTCAACCAAAGCTTTCTGCCACAAACCAATCAATTCCATCTTAATTGACACAACCTTACCGAACTTAGAAAAAACTGATTCAACTGCTGATCTGGGAAAATCTACTGGAATTTCCTTGACAATTACTTCTTAATTTAAATGAATGCCCAACTTTCTTACATTATTATTTACCAAAATTTTCTCATAGATCACCAATTCCTTAGTCTTATTAAGACTTAACTCAGAAGTAAAGGAGGACCTAATGATCTCTGAGAATTTTGAGGGAGTAAAAACTTCTCCAAAACCATCCACTTAATAAAAAATCTTTTTAATTGAAATCAATTTATCACTAACAGTTTTTCCTGGAATAGCTGAAAGCTCAATATCTAAAGCAAATGATTTTACTGGCTCAAAGCTCCTCTTTTTCAGAACACATGACTTGGCACTCGGCAGCTGATTGGAACCATGAAACTTGGGAGACAGGAGTTCTAAAATGTTGTCGACATTATCCATAACACTAAAAGAAGGTTTTTTTGGCAGTTGTTCCAAAATATACATCCTCGTTTATGTCTTTTTTGAAGTCATGTTATCCACCATATCATCAGCTTCTGAATTGTTAAAATCTATGTAACTTGTTTCTTCTGCCACTATATTACCCATGTTTTCCAAGTCAGACATCTCACTAACATTAGCATTCTCACTCTCCACTTTGCTACCCCAAAACATCTTGTATTCTAAATCACCAGCTTGTAAAATGCTGCCAGGAACAGGACCCACCAACAAATCCACCACACCACTAGTATTTCAAGGAATTTTAGTTTTCTTGTACAAAAGACTATGAGAGTATACACTTTCAATGCACACTTTCTTTTTATTATTAGACCGAATTCTCAACCCAGCTGAAACAAAACCAGAACCATTAGCAAAGAAGCCTACTGGATCTATTGCAACAAAAGGAAGAAAATTGGAAAAAATAATTAGAAAAAATAAAGGGTAAAAGGGAAAAGAGCTAATTAAGGCTTCGATAAAATTTTGCTCTCATCATGGTCTGGAGATTAACAAGAGAAAGACTTTTTTTATTTTTTAAAAGCTAATAAACAATTAAAAACAGTAGTATTTAATATATTAAAAATATATATATTAATTGTTATATTATTTGCAGATAAGATAATTAATATTAATATTGGTTTTGATGCTAAGTAAAATTTAGAGTTTGAAACCAGCAATTATTAGTTACTTAGTTTAGTTCTATAATTTGCTTTTAAATATTCTTATTTGTGACAATAGTAATAAATATGGATTTTTGGTTATTATACCTAATTTGTTAATAATAATAAATATAATAGATTTTAGAACTAACAATAGTTTTGTTAATTATGATATTGTGGAAATTAATAGAATATTTAACTATTAACTAAGTATTTTTTAAGTTTTTGATTAATTAATTTATTAAATTGTTTTAATTTAATATTAAGTTTAAATAATCTGTTTATTATTAAGTTTATAGCTTGAGCATAATTTGCTTTGAAGTTGGCCAATTCAAAATTTTTGATATAAGTAACTGTATCTTATAGAATAATTGAATATAATAAACATACTTATTATAAAAAGCTATTGTATAATTTACAAATAAATTGGTTTAGATCTGTGGTTCTGAAAAATAGTTGGCATCTATTACTTGAATTTAATACAAGTTTTTGTAAAAACATTCTAAGTAGATAATAATGGCTTTTGTGTTATTTTGTTTAAGAATAATAAATTCAGTTAATAGACAATTAATACTATTGTTATTATTAAAATACTATAAAAATGTATTTTTAAATATATTAAAAATATTGGATTTTGTTGTAAGACTTTAATATTATAAGTCAACAGTGTCTTATAAAAAATAAAAAATTGCTTAAAGAACTTTAATATTATTCCAGTTATTAGCTACAATAGCTTTTTTTATATTATTAAGCCAAATTTGAGTAATTTTTTTTGTCAATAAACTTTTTTAACTTGGCAATTAGTGTATAAATTATTGGTCTTAAAAATATATTAACAAATAATTATTATTAATAAAAAACAGCTATTGGTGTAACTAAAAATAAATTAATTTGAATTATTAAAGATATATTTTGTTGAATCTAAACAATTAAAGTTTAAATAAATTCTGAAATTTGATTTTCTGAATTATTTAAGATCAAATTATTGTTGTTTTTCTAATTACTGTCTTTTTTTCTTCTAATTTAATGTCTGCTCAGTTATTAGTAAATTTGAAATTAAATTAAGGTAACAGTAATTGAATTTTTAATAATATAATAGATCATAATTTAAATCTTTTAAAATAATTACTATAAATTCTTAATAACTTTGCTTTTTTTGGTTGCTTGAAAATAGTGCTTAAGCCAATAATGTTTTTGCAGTTAATGTAAATGTTGTTATAGTTCAAGAATTTAGCAAAAGAATTATAAAATAATATAAATTATTCAATTATAATATAGTACAGTAATAATCTTAGAAAAGTAATGATTAATATAATGACAAGTACTATCTTACAATAGTGGCAAGCATTAGCTTATAATAGCAGTTAACACCAACTGATAATAGTAGTAAATATCAGATTGAAATACCAAAAAAAAAGTATTACAATGTGTTTTTTCATAGAACTATAAACATATATATACAGTAGCTTTAATATTAAGAAAAACAACAAGTTATAAAACAAATTATAAAAACAAGTTATTAAACAATTTTTTCAACAGTTCTACTTTAATTATCTTCTAGTTTTTACTTTTAAAATAAATATTCACAAAAACTTTTAATTAAAAAGAAATGAAAAAGAATATTAAAAACTAAATAATTACAACCCAAAATATTAAGAAACTTATTTGTATTATTTATTGAATAAAATTATTATTCATCAGCTAAATTTTTTGGAAGAATAATTCCTGATCAAAATTATTTATATTGTTACTAATTAATAAAAGCTTTATTATAAGAATTAAAAAAAGTGCTAAAAGTTATTAACATTTTATGTTTCTAGATTAGAGAAACACATCAGACAATTGCAAAAATAATCTCAAAAAAGACTTCAAACAGCAGGTAGATTTCAGTTCAGTCTCTGAGAAGAAGTACATAAACATACACAACAATCAAAAATTGAGAAATAACTTATATTGTAATATCAAGAGAAAGCCTTTAGTATAAATATTAACATTATTATACAAATAAAATTAAGAAACTCATAAAAGACTAATTGCAATTAAAACAGGATATTGGCAATTAAATATACCAAGAAAACCATTTCATAATAATATAATGACTAATGTTATTTAGATGATATTTTTTGATATGTAATAATAAAAAAACAACTTTTGGTTTCTTCTAAATTAGTAGTTATATAATTTTAAGTATTTTTGCTAGTATTTGAAATTTACTTTTCTTTTTGTTAGCAAATATAATTGAAAATCTTTATTGAATATATTTTTTGATTTTTTGATTTATTTCTGTAATAATTAGAGCAAAATTATAATTCTATAAAAAGTTAATATATTATAATAACTTGATATAAAAATTTTCTCTTAATAATTTTATATTTATTTGTTTTCTTAAGAAATAAATAATCTTTTTATTAACATAGAAGTTGAATGCTAATTCTGCTAGAAAATAATTATTGATTAATTCCAATTGCTGTTAATATTATTGAATTTTGTAAATTTTAAGTAATTTACTTCTATGATTTTTTGGTTTGCTATTTTTCTAAATAATTAATACTAATGCTTTGTTTTTTGTTAGATTATACTTTACAAAAAGCACCAAATATTATAGATAATTAGAATAAATAACAAATCTGTAATTTGATACTTAATAAATATTAATAATAATAAATTCTAAAGATTTTTGTAATTTGAAAGTTTTGGTTAAGTTTTTTATATAATAAACAAAAATTTAATTAATGTTGTTTTCTGTGAATTTTTTTTTCAACATAATAACCAGTTTAATCTGACAGTTATATTTTTCTAATAAGTTATTCTTTTAATTTCTATTTTTATTTTATGGGTTTTTTACCAAACTATTTTTGATGTTGAAAACTCAATATTTAATTTTTTTTTAATTAATAAACACAATAAACAAAATAAAATAAAAATTAAAAAAATTAAAAAATTAAAATTTTATTAATAACTATAATCAAAAGCTATTGTTTAATATAATTAAGTATTAGTTATTATTAGTATAAGTTGCTAATATGACAAAAAATATTAAATAATTTAATTTAATAATAATAATAACATAAATTATATAGTAATTAATAATTAGATAATTCTATTTTAAGTAATAACAAACTAATTTTTAAAGTAAATAGAAAGAAGAGAAGATTAAATCTTGAATTTTTGTTTTTAAATCTGATCTGTTTTTTTTTTATTTCTACTGCTAAATATATATAATTTTTATTATATAAAATTTTTTAAAATCTTTGAATTTTTTCTATAAAGATTTTTGGAATTCTAAAATTCTGTAATTTTTATTAAAAGTATTACTAAAATTCTGGAAATCTTTTTTTATTATACTTATTTCTAATTGATTATTTAACTTATTATTTTTTATTATTATATAAGTAATAATGATTATTTAATTAATATTATTAATATAAAAAAAAGTAATAATATTAATACTAAAACTTATTTTTTAAAAAACATAACAAATAAAATTATCCAAAAGCTTATAAAACAGTAAATATTGCCAAAAATAATATTGTTACCAATTATTAAAAAAAAATTTTAAACATTAATTAATAATAAAAAATTGAGAAAGAAGTATTGTTTACCAATTTGTTAGCTTATTTATTATTTAAAACACTAAAATATTTTTTTATTTTATTTATTTTACAGAAATTTTTCTATTGTAAATAATATTAACAATATAATAATATTTAATTTAAATTTTATTAAAAAAATCTGGCATAAATATAAACATCTTAACTTAGACTGTATTAAAAACAATTTGATTATTTAAGCAAATTATTACTTTAAACAAATAACAAAATATACTTAAAACCCAAAAGTATAGCTTGCAATTTAGTTAAAATTAAAAAGAACAAACTATTTTAATTTTTATTTTTATATTATTATTAGTAAAATAAGTTATATTATTATTTTTTACTTAAGATAAGCCAAAATATTTAACTAAATTATCAATAAAAATAATAAATTCTAACAAATTAGTACTTGTTAAATTATATTATAAAGCAGCAAACTTATTTGAATTTATTTTTAACAAGACTATTAATAATAATAAACTTTAAAACCATGAAAAAACAAAATCATAAAAGTTCAAATATTTTTAATATTAGAAATTTTTTCAAGTAAAATACATATCATAATTATTAAAAAATTAATTAATAAAGACAATTTTAAAATGTTTAAAAAATTTAATTATCTTAAAATACTCTAAATAATTCAAAACATCTAAAACAAAAATGTTATTTAAGATAAAACATATTAGATATATAGACAAAAAAAAAACTTTATAATACAAAAACAGTTAAATAATATTAATAAAAAAGTTGTTTAAAAAATGCAAAAAATTTTAACCAAACATTTGAAAATCCAAAAATTTGTGTTTAAAAAGTCTGCTTAAGATGTCAAAAATATTAGCAAAAATTAAAACTGATATTATTTTTTCTTTTGCTTAAATCTAATCAAAAAACTTTAAATTATATAAGAGCAAATAATACAAAATTTTATTTAGAAAGTTACAGAACAAATTAGTCTTTTATTTTAAGTTTTTTTAATTAAATAATTTTATCAATTACAAATATTTCTATTAATAAAACTGAACTAAAATACTATTAAAACCAAATATAAAAACTGTTTGTTTAAAATAAATTTGTATAAGACTATTAACATAAAAAATTTAATATTATTGTTTATTTTTTTTAAACTAAATTCAGAAAATCTGACAAAAAAATATCTAAATATTTATATAATTTATTTGAATAAATAACAAAAATTAGAAAACTATTTGTATTTAAAAAATATTTCTTATTTATATAATGTTTTTTATTTTTTTATTATGTTTTAATAAAATATAATTTAATTATTATTTAATATAATATAATAATTAAATATTTTAAATTAGATTTAACTTATGTATTTTTTATGTGTATTTAATTATCTAAATTAATTAAGATTAAGTTATATTAATTTTATAAAGAAAACTTATTTTAAAAAAATATTTTATGTATATATATTAATAAAATACTATTATTATAAAACTATTTTACTTAATTATTTGGCAATATTATCTGTACTATTTTTTATTTTTAAAAATTAAAAGCTTTTAAAAAATTATTATTTTATTAAAAGTTTTATTAATAATTAAATTATTATGAAGATTTATATTTTTATTATTAGCTTATTAATTTTTTTATATAATTTGCCCAATTTATTAATAAAATATAATTATTTTTTAATTTAATATACAAAACAGAAAAAATTCTTAATAACTTAGTACTAAAATAACCAAAATATTAATAAGCTTAATAATAAATTTAATTAATAAAGTCAATACAACTAACTTAAATTTTAAAAAAACCAAATAAAAATCAATTATAAAATTAATGTTAATAATAATAAAAACAACCAAAAATATTATAACAAAAAAAATTAATAGAATAAAAGTTTTAGCATAAGATTTAGTATTAATAAAACAGAGTTTAAAAATCTTGAAACTATTTATAACTTAAATAAAACATAAAAAAAAGACATAAAAATATTTTACAATTTATAATCAAATAATTTAAATTTTAATACTTAAAACAGTACTAATAATTAAAAGTTTTTTATTAAATATAATATTTTTTTAAAGTATTAAGTTTAATAATAATTGTATTTGAATTTTTTTAAATTCAAAAGTAATAATAGTATATTATAATTGTTAAATAAAATTAGTAAAACAAAAAATAAAACAAATATAATTATCAATCTAAAAAACCAAATTGTTAATTTTAAAAATTATATAATCAGAAAAAATTTAATTAACTTAGTCTTAAAAATATTATAAAAAATAATTTTTTTAATTAATAACAAAAAAATTTTAATACTATTTTTATTTATTAAAATTAATTAATAAACAAAAACAGATATAATAATATTAAAAGTGCTTATGTCTGCTGTTTTTGGTAAGTTAAAATTTTCTAACTTTTTTCCATCACTTTGAAGATATAACATTGCTTTTGTGAATTAGCTTTGTAATTATTATAGTGCTATCTTTGATTAATACACCTTTAAGCAGTGGAAAAAATTGAACCACCATAACCTTATTCTTGAGTGGTTTAAACTTTTTGTTGTGTTTCTCAATGATGTGACTTTCTTTCCTTCTCTTCCTGTGGCTTTGAATGGTATTGGTTCTTCAAGCATTCTTGGTTTTTGTGATTTTGTGTCTGTTTATGAGCATCTTTCTCAGGTTGTTTCTGGCAGTTTGTCTGTTTACACAAATAAATCTTTGAAAGGTCTGGATATAGTTAGCAAAAGGGCTGGTGCTGCAGTTTTTTTCAAGAATGTTAATGTAAATTTGGGTGTTGGTATGTTGAATTTAATGTCATCTACTTTGGTGGAAATACAGACTATTGTATTGGCTCTGGAGTGTGTTCTCATGTTTAGTTCTGTTAACTTATTTTTGGATAGTCAATCTGCTCTGGATGCTTGTAAGTTAGAAATGGGTCTAGTGAGTCCTGATTTTCATAATCAGTGTTGGGTTGAGTGCCAGCATGTTGTGAATGTTATTTGTAATAAGAATTTGAGGGTTAGTTGGCACAAAGTAAAAAATTACTGGTGTTTTGGAGAATAAGCATGCTAATGTAATCGCTGATGCCATTTCTCTCTTTAACTGGTACCTTCCTTTTCACTTAGATAAGCTCTTTATAGTGGTTGATGATAATATTGTTTCTGACAACTCTAGACACTTCATTCATAATATTTATTATTTTATTTGTCAAATGTATTGGGAAATTGGGTCTAATTCTAAGTTTCTGGCAAGCTGTTTGCTTTTGAACATTGATTGGTTCAGCTTATTATTGGTGTGACATCCTGATTCACACATGACTGCTGGTTTTATCAGCAGGTTCTTAGCTAATACATGTACTTATTTCATAAAGGCTTTACATCATCAGCTGTCTGTTACTATTCAAAAGTGCCTTTATAACAGACATTATTTTAGTGTATTGTGTTTATATTGTAGAGATGTGAAAGTGTTGGATTATGTTTTTTCTTGTGAGGTCAATGTCTTTGCTTGTTGTTACATATTGGATTCTCATGTGGCTTCTTGGAAAGCACTTTCTGGTTTTTCTCACTCTTTTTCAAGTATATTATAGCTGTTGTTGTTCTGTGTTTTAGGTTTTTCTGTGTTTACAGCTTTTTATAAAAACTTTGTTTTTAATAATTGGTTTTATAAGACTGTTTCCATCTTTTGTGATTCCAAAGTTGCTGATTTGAAAGTTGTTGAGTTTGTGTATTCTTTTAGTCTTGCTTTTAGGGATGATATCTGGTTGGTTTATGCTAAACATCAGGCTTATATAAAAAAAAATGGTATAATTTCTCTGAATGGTTTGGCTCTAGTATTAGTTTCTGGTTTGGCTTTAAGAATTTTTGCTGGTATGGTTAAGCTGCTTAGTATTAATAAGACTTTTGGTATGTATTTTGATTTTTGTAAATTTTGCTTATTTTTTTCTGGCATTGGTAGCTTAGTTTTGGTTTATATAATGTTGTCTTGATCAACCCGAGTGGCTGGCTACATGTAGAAAGTACATGATTCACACCTATTTTAAATTATTTCTTTGATATATAGTTATAGACAGTGTTTGGATCTTATCTATAAAATGATAAAAAAAAAATATGAAAAGTTTAAAATAAATAATAATATATTATTAAATATTAACAGACTTTAATAAAATTAAAAAACTTTACTAAAAACATTAAAACTGTTTTAATATTAACAAATATATTTTTAAGTATATTATGTAAAATAATAGTAGCAAAAAGAAAAAACTCTAAAATCATTATAACTTTAACAATTTTAAAAATAAAAAAAGAAATAATACCAGTAAATTCAACTTAAAATACAGTATTTAAAAAAGTTTAAAAAGCAAATTTCATGTAAAAAAACTTAATATTGTTCTTAAACACAAATTTAATACGAATAAAACCATATATAAACTAAAATACAATTTTAATAAAAACTAATTTAATTTTAAAAAACATTAAACATTAAAATAAAAACTATTTATTTAGCAAATCTTTAATAACTGATAAATTTTTTTTAAGTATTATTAAAAACAATACCAGAAAACAAAAAAAAATTAATTTGGTTTTTATTTAATCAGTTTAATTTTTAAGATTAAATAATTTAATAAATTAATTAGTTAAAAACATATATAAAAACATATCTTATTTTATTTTTAAAATTAACAAAGATTAATTAAAAATTAATATATTAGACAATATAATTAAAAACTAATTCAAACCAAGATTAGTTAATATGTTTTTATTATTATTATTTAAAACAAAAAATTTTTTTTTATTTTTAATTATAATAAAGCTAAATATTATAATTAGTATTAATAATATAAGATTAATAAAAAAACCAAAAAAGATAAAAAAATTAAAACTTTATTTTTATAAAAAAAAAGCTGATTTTAAGACAGAAAAAAAAATTTTAATATTTTAAAAAAGTTGTTTTTTGGTTATTTAAATAATAGTAAAAAGAAAAATAGAAGAAAAAAATAACTTAATTATTAATTTTTTATTAAAAACTTTAAAACTTTTTAAAAAAACAAAAATTATATTAAACTACTTTAAATAAATCTCTTTAATAAAACTTTAAAAAAAAACTTTTAACCAAAAATAAAAAAAAATCTTAAATTAATAAAAAACCAATTAATTATTATTTTATTTTAAAAAAGTATTTTTATAGAATATTAACAAACAGTTTTTACAATTATAATTATTTTATTAGTAAAAATATTTATTAATTGTTTTAAATAATAAAAAATTTATAATATTTTTACTTTTTGTTCTAATTGTAATTATAAAAATATATCATAAAAAGTATATTTAAAAATAAATATAAATTATATATAAAAAAGTTAATATTGTTTTTAATAATTAATTTATATCAATAAAATTATACCAAAACTAAAATACAATTTTAATATAAATTATTTTAAATTTTAAAAATAATATTAAAAATTATTTATTTAAAAAATTTTTAATAATTAATAATTTTTTTTATATATTATTAAAACTAATAATATTTTTTAAAAACCCAGTTTAAAATTTTATTTTATTAGTTTAATTTTTATAATTAAATAACATACTAGTATATTTAAATAAAATTATATATTAAAATATAATTTTTTTGTTTTTATAATTAATAATAATTAATTAAAATTATTTATATTAAATTATATAGTTAATTTTGATAAATATGTTGTTGTTATTGTTTAAAATAAAATAAAATATTGTTTACAACCAAAATAAGATTTAATATTATAAAATTAAAAAAAAACTTCAAAAAAACTAATATCTTGTTTTTAAAAAACAAACAAACTTTAAAACAAAAATAGTGATTTAAAAAACATTAAAAAATCATAACTATAATTAAAACAAAAAGTAAAATAATAATATATTTTATTGCTTTTATAATTATTATTAAAAAATTTTTTTTGAAATATTATAAATTTAATGCAATAAATATGTTTTTTTGTTTAATTCAAAATAGTTTTAATTGATTTAAATGGCTAATTACATATTGTTTTTAATATAATTTAATATATAATAATTGTATTTTACAAGAATATTTAATACTTTTAAAATATAAAATAATCTTTTAAATTATTTAATATTAGACAAAAAATAATAATAATAATAATTAAAATATAATGTAATATAAGTTAATTTCAAATTTAATTTATATTTATTAATTTAAAAAATTTGACATAAAAAATTATATTGTGAAATTTTTATTTTAAATATTTTATTTGTGTAAATTTAGATTATTTATAATGTTATTAAATTAGTTTTTAATCAGTTTTACTATTTTTATACTTAATAAATTTACTTATTAATTTTAATCAGTTTTTAACTATTTTTTTTCTTTTTACTTGGTAAATTTAATTATTACTTAAATTAATTTAAAGTCTTTAAAAACTTTATGAAGTGATAATTTTCTTTACTATAATATAAATAAGACTAAATAATTATTGTTTAATTTAATTTAACATTGGTTACTTAATCCTAATAAAGTTAAATATTTTTTTACCGTTTTTACTATTCACTTTTAAAAATAGTATCCACATAAAAAATCCGGAAATCTTTAATATTTCAATACATTACAACCTTTTAAAGTTATTTTTTTAACAATATAGTAGTCAATCTTTTCAAAAACACGAAAATTCCGCTGATTTTAAATGCAATTTTATAAAAAAATTCATTAAGCTAGTTCTATGAAGTCTACAGTATAGGATGAAAGAAATATTGTACATGAAGTGTGATGTATCTAATAAAATTCAAAAGCAAAATGATAGCCTTTCTGCCCAAGACATAAAAAAGTAAAGTTGGTTTAAGTTTATAATGTTTTTTCCTTCACCCTATCTGCTTCTAAAGCTTCAGCTGTTTTCTGAAGTTCATTCAACGCACTAAAAATGACATCAGTAATTTTTATGCGTGTTTCTCTCTCTTCAATTTTCCCCTGATGAAATTTGGTGAGGACATCTTTGAGATCAATGGGTTCTCCGAAGGCTATTACTACTTTCTGACCCAAAATTGGAATATAAGAACTTTCCCTTTCTAATGGCATAATCTCTTGAAGGCCTGAATCAAAACACATTAATTGAGAAGAAAAGTAATAAATCAACAGTGAATACCTATCATTACCTTTATGCCATAATGGGACGACAATTGGAAGGTTTGAAGTTTCCATCATTAGACGGCCGACCCCCCATCTAAGCGGTATCATTGAGGGGGTCGGATTAATTTTTCCTTCGGGAAAAATGTGAACCTGTAATCGCAAGTGTGAATTAAGAAGTATCTGAACAGGAAAAACAATCATTTAATTCAAGTATTAGTAATTCACCCATTTTCCTTCGTTCAATCTATCGAGGGCGAAGTTCATGGCTGGCTGATAAATGCCTGCACCTCGAACAGTTGGGACTACTTGACCAAAAGCGAAAAAATGGGATAAAAGACTAAAGAAGATTCAAAGACTTATCAAATTTTTGGTTGAAGCATTTCAAAAGTAAAATGGCATAGAGTAATAAAATAATTGTTCAAGTTATTTGCGCGGATCACTTACGAACTTGTAAAGCAAATTTCTTGTGCGCCAAGCGTCCAGCGCACGGTATTAAGAGATCTGTTTGTCGCTAAAGGAAGACTGGCCCATAGTAATGGATCATCGAGACTCATAAAAATAACCAAATTTAGAAATTAATTTCATCCATAATAATTGAATTTCGTGTAAATCATAGGTCTTATTTCATGAAATTCTTACGTTGATAAATGATTGGCAACTGTACAAATGTAGAATATGTTATTTTATAGAGAATTTTTAAAGATTAATACACAAAAACTCACATCAATAGCAATATAATTCAACCTGTGAGAATCGGACGTGTTCTTTGAGGATCCATAAGTACTTTGATAAATGGTTCTTTATTATACACAGTAGATTTGGCGCAAAATCGAAGAAAGAATTTGGCGATTAAAACGCAAGATGTTATGCAGCACCAACTAGTAAAATTCCATAAACGAAGGCTGCAATTAGGCCTTAGAATCATCTTGCCCGTCTGATTAACATAATATGGAGGAGGAACAACAACAGTTTTGATTCCGGGGTTAGCTGAAGGGTCAATGGGAGGCGAGGGAATTTGGTATGACTTTTGGGGTTCAAAGGGAGAAGTCTCATCTTCAGGACGCTGTGCCATAAACAGAGCGAAGAAACGAGACCTGAGTGAATAAAGAGAAAGTGGGAGCAACGCGATGATAAACAAAATCATGAACATTTTTTTGATGATGTAGGGAGAATATTGGAATTATTTGATTTAAATATTCTTCCTAAAAAAAAAGATTCGAGAATTGTTGACAGTTATTACTCCTTTGACCAAATTTATGGCATCAAGTGTACAACATTATAATTTTTTAAGCTCGTCCCGAATTTTTAATTATCATTTTGCAGATCGAATAACCCCATTTAAAACTCCAATTTATTTCTAAAAAAGTTTTTTTAATATAATTTTATAAATACATGTTTATCTTTTAATTAAATTAAATTATATAGAGATAATCAATTGCATTTATGTAATCTCATTTTATTAATAATTGAATTTTTCAAATGATTAAAAAATAAAGTTAATAGTTAAAAACCAATAAAATAAATCATTAAAACAATGTAATTTAAATCTTACAATGTAAAACATTACATAAATAACGATTAAATTAAACAAAATAAAATAAAGATTAAATATATTTATAAAAAATTTTTTTTAATACCAATAAAAATAAAAAACAAAACAAACATTTCTTTTTTTTATTTTTATAACCACACTTAAAACAAAAGTAATATAATTACAGCTTCTATTTTTTGATATTGTTAATATTCAAAAAAAAATTTTAAAATAGAAACAATTAAATAATGTTTTTTTAAAATATTTTTTTAAGTAATATAAAAAAAAAACAATTTTGGCTACTATTAAAGCATTATTTTTGGCTTTAAGTAAAAGTTTTTCTTTATTTAAAGTTTTTTTTAAGTAATTAATTAAGACCAATTTTAATATAATTGTTACTATTATAAAAAATTCAAAAATATTTAATAGTAAATCAATAACAAAGTTATTTTTTTTATGTCATTTTTTTATATTTGCTTTTCTGATTTTTTTGTTCTAAAAACAAAAAAACAATTTTTTTTACTTTTTAATTCAAAACAATTAAATCTTTTAAAATACCAAAAAAAGTTATTTTTTTTAATATTTTTTAAAGTATTGTTTTTACTTTAAAGTTTATTTTTTTGTAAAAAGTAAAATATTAACTTTATTTAATTTCTTTAATATTTATGTTAATTCTGTTATAATTGTATTAATTATAGTATTTATTTTAAATCTGACTATAAATAATAATTTTTTTATTTAAATAATATAATAATAATACATATAGCAAAATTAATTTTAATTAATATATAATTATTTTTTATTATTAGATTTAATAAGCACAGTTTAAATACTATTTAGAAATTAAAAACAAACTAAGATTTTCAAGATTAAATATAATTCATGTATTTTTTATATATAACCAGTTACTTAAACCAGTTTAAATTATGTTATATTGCTATAATAAAAGTAAACTTACTCAAAGTTGACATTTTTTAAACTGCATTAAATAATTTAATATTATAAAAAATCAATCTAACCAGTTATTTAGCTATTTTTAAGAAATTAGTTTTAATATTGTTATGCATTAGAGTAACAAGCTAATGGATAGCAAGAAAAAACAGGATTGTAAGGTGATAAAAAAAATCAAAGGGAATTCAACTTCAAAGAGTGAATTGAATGAATATAGATTCAATATGTGAAATCAGTCTCATAAAATATCTTAGTCACTATACTTTTCAAAAAATAACTGGAAAATTTGAAAGTAAAAAAATAGTTTGTATTGTCAACAAATGATCATGCCTGATATAATTTTATGCTATATGTCAGTACTCTTAGAATTCAATATTAGGTATCAGATGTATTCTTCAGTTATATTTTATTCAAAAATTTTCAAATGCTACAATTATTTATTTCAGAAAAAGGGTAGGTAAAGGCCAACAAATATCTTTTATTTCAAGATGTTTAAATATTTGAAGGTAAGGAAAAGAAAATTAGCAATAAGAGAATGATTGAGATAAAAATTGTTATTTTATTTCTTTTCTTTCTTTGATTCTTATATGCTTTTCTACAGCTAAAAGATTCATCACTTATATAGCTATTAAAAGTGGTCAATAATCAAGTTAACAACTAGATCAATGATCAGGTTAATGATCAAGTTAATGATCAGATTATTGATTAGGTCAATGATCAGATCAATGATCAGATCAACAGTCAGGTCATTAATCAAATCAATGATCACTTTCTAAAAATAGAGTGGTTAATTATATGACATCAGTGGCTAATACATGTAATAATTAATAAGAAATATAAGTTTCAACCATAATATCATTCTCTTCAAAGAAATTAAGCTTTGGCAAAATCAAGCTATTCATAGTGTAATCTATTTGAAAAATTTTATCTAACTCAAAGCTAACTAGTTTGTTGAAGTTTTTTATAAATAAGATATATAATACTTGAAATGAAATAAGTTTTGTATCTAAGAGACCAAATCTTTGTATTAGAGTTTTGGCTCTTTTAGCAATAGTTAAAACTTTTGAAATGTCTAATTATATAATATTCAAAATTTCTGCCTATATCTCTGAAGTTATTTTTTTTATGAGTTTTAAATCTTTTATGATTTCTCTAAGGCAACCATAAAGTTCTAATTGCCTTTGATATGACAAATTTTTGTCTATGAGCAAAATTTCTTGGATTGTTTTTTCAATTGTGCTAAAAGGTAAGAGTATAGCTGATGTTATACTTTCTAACAGATATTTATCCATTTTGCTACCAATTTTTTCTCTTCTGGTAGTGGTTTTTTTTGGTTTAATAATAGTATATATTCTATTGTTATTAGTTATAGTGGTTTGTTTTTCAATGGTCAAAGTAGTATTTGGATAGTTTTTGATCCAATACTCATAGAAAATATAGAAGATGTTTTGAATGTTTTGATCCAGAAAATAATTATTTATGTTAATTGAAGATACCTCTGTTTTAGAAATGGTACATTTATTTATACTTGATTTTTGCTGATTATTTGGGTTGATATTACTACAATAGGCAACCAATTAGATTGTTTATAATATTTCTTGAGTTATATACCATGAACAAAACAATCATTGAAGATTGTTCCAGATTAATTTTGAAAAATATAAGAACCATTGTTCAAAACTTTGTTAACTATAAAGGTTTCTTTTTACTGGCTAGAGAATTTATTATTATAGATATTGTTTCTGTTTAAATAGTATTCTAATACCAGTTACCAATACTTAAAGAAAGTGTTTTATAGGTTTTTTTTTTTTTAAGTTTTTTTTAGAACTGTTTTATCTTTTCAAAAGCAATTATTCGTGCTTTTACCAAGAAATCAAGAATGGTACCAAGTTTTCTTTGCAAAATGTCTTTGTAATTTTCTATTGTGATTTCTTCAAAAGATATTGTCTCAATGTTAGTTTCTATTAGTAGTATTATTATATGTTCATAGAACAAATAAAAAGGTTCATAACTTGTTATGTTATAATTTACAGTTCTATAAGCAAACAAAGCTAAAGACAGTACTTTGTTCCATAAGTTTGTTTCTTCACTGGTTTTGGCTAGAGTTTTACATAATGTTTTATTGAAATATTCTACTAGGTCATTTGTTTAGGGGTGATAAGAAGAGGAAAGTTTGTGATGTATTTCCATTTTCTTGTAAAGTTCTTTAACTAGTGTACTGAAAAAAGCTCTTCCTTTATTAGATAAAAGTTTTTTGAAGCAGTCATAATAGCAAATAATATCTTCATAAATGAAATTGGCTATTGAGACTACTGTTTAGTCTAAAGTGGTTTTTGCTTTTACCTACTTTGTAAGATAGTCAGTAGCTGTAATAATATATCTGTTGCCATCAGAAGTTATTGTTAAAGGCCCAATAACATCTATACTAATTCTGTCAAATGGTTGACCAACAGAGATTGGATGGATATTTTCTTTGCAATTCAGTTTGCCTTTTCTTTGGCAGATGTCACAGGTTTTGATGTATTTAGCAATGTTTTTTCCCAAAGTAGACCAATAATAGTGAGTTAAAGTTTTTTGAATTGTTTTTGTTTTTTCAAAGTGTCTAGTTAATGGGTCAATATACATGTTGTATATTACAATTTTTCTTTTTTCAAATCTGATAACTCTCTGGAGGCAATCAGAATCTTTTCTGTTTTTTTTATATAATTGGTTCTGATGGATCAAATAGAAAATTAATTGTTTGCACAAATGTTTTTTTTGCTGTCAAGTGTATTCTGGTGGGTATTGTTCTTTACCCAAAAATTTTATTAAGGCAAAGTAGTTGTCCAAGTCTATTATTGTGTTTGTTTATGAGAGTATTACTAATAATTAAGTTGGTTTGGTTAAGAGATTGTACTATTACTGGATGGTAAGTCTAGAGAAAACATTGGCATTTTGATAATTTGCTCTTTTGTGGTGTTGAATATTATAGTCAAATTCATCCAAATGGAGTATTCACTGAGTTATTTGTTTGTGTTTTAGCTTCTTTTTATTATGCAGTCAAACCAAGGCTTAATAATCTGTTACTACTAGAAATTTTACACCAAGAAGATATTAATTCCAATAACTAGTAGCCCAAACTACTGCTAAACATTCTTGTTCAGTAACTAAATAGTTTTTTTCTGCTGGTGTAAGAGATCTATTAGTATATATTATGGCATATTCTCTGCCATTTTCATCTTTCTGTAAAAAAACAGTACTAAGTTCATAGTCATATACATCAGTGTAAAAAATAAAAGATTGGTCCAGATTAGGTTGTTTGAGAATTGGTTTAGTAAAAAGTTTTTCCTTCAGAATTTTAAAAGCTTTTTGTTAATAAGTGCCCTAGTAATAATTAAAATTTTTTCTGAGTAGCTAATTGAGAGGAAAGACGATTTTGGAGAAATTCTTGATAAATTTGTGATAATAAGAAGCCAAACTAAGAAAAGAGCATAGTTCAGAAACATTCATTGGTTGTCTAATGTTTTGAACTTTTTCAACTTTAGCTGGGTTAGAAAAGATTCTGTATTTTGTAATAAGATGACCAAAAAACTGGGTGGATTGGTATCCAAAAAAAGATTTGATTAGTTTGATCTTAAGACCAGCATTTCTGAACAGGTCAAAAACCTTTTGCAAATGTTCAAAATGTTTATCTTAGGTTTTTGAGTAGACTATTATATTGTCTAAGTAGACCAGAACAAAGTTTTCTTTTACTGATTTAAATACTTTGTTTATTAGGCATTAAAAGATAAAAAAAGCATTGATGAGACCAAAAAACATGACTGTAAATTCATAGGTGCCATACTTAGTAATAAAGGCAATTTTCTTTTTGCTTTCTGGATTTATTTTTACTTGCCAAAATCCAGCAGTTAAGTCAATGGTTGAGAAGAAAGCAGCATCATTGAATTTATTTAGCATTGCATTAATTTTGGAAAGTGGATACATGTCTTTTATAGTGATGGTATTTAATTGGCAGTAGTTGATACAGAAGTGTAGAGTTCTACCTTTTTTGGATATTACTACAACTGGAAAAGCCCATTTACTCTTAACTTCTTGTATGAACCCAAGATTTTTCATCTGGTTTATTTCTTTTTTGATGAACTCATTATTGTGTTGATTAGATTGATAAGACTTTAAATGGATGAAATAAGTTTCTTTTGTGGTGATAATGTATTGTATTACATAAGTTTGTTCAAGGGTATTACCTTCTTTTAAGATAACTGGGCTATTTTTAGCCAACAAATTTTTAATGTCCACTTTTTTTTTTTCAAGAGAAGATTTTTTTTGTTCTACAACTAGTGATTAGATTTCAGGTGGTTTATTCTCAAAGGACTTCTGTACTTCTTTTAGTTTTTCTTTGGATATCAAACTAATTGGCTTTTAATCTTTGTAATAAATCAGACAGAACTTGCATTTATCACTAGAGGAATACAAAGGTTTATTACACTAGCACCTGGCACAAAGACCATGCTACCAATAACTGTATTTTGCTTTCTTGCCAGGTTTTCTATCAAAGGTTCTTCTGAAGATATCATAGTAGAACCAGTAAATTAGCTTGTCATTTACCACAATTTCTTCTTTGTCAGTTTTAACATTGTCCAGTAGCTTGTCATTGCTGGTAAAGATAGTATAAGTGAGTTTAGCAGTTTCTTCTTGTTTTTTTTGATCTTCTTTTTTATCACTTTTATCATTATTTGATTTATCTGATTGTTTTTTTTCTTGGTTTTGCTTGAATACTAGAGAGGTTGTCTAATAATAGTACTTAAGCACAATGAGCTTTTTACCACATCTGATAGTTAGCTTACAAAGTTTATAGTCAAATAATACTTTGGCTTTCTTAAGTCACTTATTGTCAACAATTATGATATACTCTTTTGCTTCTGTAATTTGATCATTCTAATTTTTATTGTATAAATTGAGATATTAATTAAATAGTAATATTCAATAATTTGAAATAATATTAATATATACTAATTAATAATAAAAATCATAAAGGTAATTTTATACTAGTTAATAACTAAAATTCTATTAGTAATATCAGCAATGTTTTTTCCTAAAATAAGCCAATAATAGTAAACAAGTGTTTTTTGATTTGTTTTTGTTTTTTCAATATATTTAACTAATAGATTAGTATGTATATTATAAATCACAATTTTTTTTTATTCAAATCTAATAACTTTTTGTAAATAATTAAGATCTTTTTTATTTTTTTGTATAGTTGGTTTTAATGAATTAAATAAAAATTTGATTGTTTTTACAAATGTTTTTTTATTGTTGATTATAGTTTAGTAGATATTGTTTTTTATTCAAAAATTTTATTAAAGCATAATAGTTGTTCAAGTCTATTATTGTGTTTAGTTAAAAAAAATTATTAATAATTAAGTTAGTTTGGTTTATAAAAATTGTACTATTACTGGATAATAAGTTTAGAAAAAACATCAGTATTTTGATAATTTGCTTCTTTATAATATTGTATATTATAGTCAAATTTATTTAAATAGAGTATTTAGCAAATTATTTGTTTGTATTTTAGCTTTTTTTTCTTGTACAGTCAAACCAAAGCTTAATAATCTGTTATCACCAGAAATTTGGCACCAAAAAAATATTTGTTTTAGTAATTGGTAGTTTATACTATTATCAAATATTCTTATTCAATAATTAAATAGTTTTGTTTTGTTGAAGAAAATAATTGGCTAATATAAGCTATAACATGTTTTTTGTCATCTTTATTTTTCTAGAAAAGAATAATATCAAGTCTAAAGCCAGATGCATTAATGTAAAAAATAAAAAATTAATTTAGATTAAATTACATACAAATAAGTTCTGTAATTAATTTTTTTTTAAAGTTTTAAAGGCTTTTTATTAATATATATCCCAATAATAATTGATAATTTTCTTAAATAGCTAATTAAAAAGAAAGATAATTTTAAAAAAATCTTTAACAAACTTTTAATAACAAGAGACTAAATCAAAAAAAAAGTGTAGTTTATAAATATTTATTGGTTGTTTAATGTTTTAGACTTTTTTAATCTTGATTAGATCAAAGAAAATTCTATTTTTTGTAATAAAATAACCAAAAAACTAGGTATATTGTTATTTAGAGAAAGATTTGATTAGATTAATCTTAATATCAACATTTCTAAAAAAATCAAAAACTTTTTGTAAATGTTTAAGATATTTATTTCAAGTTTTTGAATATACTATTATGTTATTTAAATAAACTAGAACAAAGTTTTTTTTACTGATTTAAATATTTTGTTTATTAAGTATTAAAAGATGAAAATATTAATAAAACCAAAAAACATAACTGTAAATTTGTAGGTGCTATACTTGGTAATAAAGGCAGTTTTTTTTTTGCTTTTTAGATTTATTTCTACTTGTTAAAATCTAGCAATTAAATTAATAATTAAGAAAAAAACAGCACTATTGAATTGATTTAGCATTGTATTAATTTTGGAAAATAGATATATGTCTTTTTTAATAATAACATTTAATTGACAATAGTCAATACAAAAACATAAAGTTCTATTTTTTTTGAATATTACTACAACTAAAAAAATTTATTTATTTTTGGTTTCTTATATGAATTCAAAGTTTTTTATCTAATTTTTTTTTTGATAAATTTATTATTACAATAATTAAACTAATAAGATTTCAAATAAATAAAACAAGTTTTTTTGGTGATAATAGTGTGTTGTATTACATAAATACATCATTTTTTTGAGATAACTGGACTATTTTTTGCCAACAAATTTTTAATGTTAATTTTTTTTTCTTTAAGAGAAAGTTCTTTTTGTTTTATAATTAATAATTAAATTTTAAGTAGTTATTCTCAAAAAACTTTTGCACTTTTTTTTTTTTTTTTTTTTTTTTGGTATTAAGTTAATAAATTTCCAATTTTTATAATAGATTAGACAAAACATATATTTATTATTAAAAAAATACAATAGTTTATTATACCAACATTAGGCATAAAGACTATACTACTAGTTGTTGTATTTGGTTTTTTTGCCAAACTTTCTGTTAAATATTCTTCTAAAAATATTATAATAAGACCAACAGATTAGTTTACTATTTATAATGATTTTTTTATTAGTTTTAATATTGTCCAGTGGCTTATTATTGCTGATAAAAATAATATAAGCAAGTTTAGCAATGTTTTTTTGTTTTTCTTTATTTTTTTTCATTACTTTTTTTATTATCTGATTTATTTAATTGTTTTTTTAATTCTGTTTAAGTATTGGAGAAATTATTTAATGATAATACTTAATTATAATAAACTTTTTACTATATTTAATGATTAGTTTATAAAATTTATAATTAAGCAAAAATTTTGTTGCAATTTTTGAAGAAATATCTAGTCAATCCACAACAATAGCACATAAATAGGCCACAATTTTGCTGTCTTTGATAAAAAAGCTGCTAAAACTAATTAAAATAAGATTTAAATTTGGGTCTTTAGAGTTGTTAAGTTTTTTTGAATGCTTAAGCTAAGAATTCTAATAACTGAACAAAATTGGTTATAAGTCTATCTATTAATTGTTTATTAAAATTTTGAGTTTGGGTGGCAAAAAAAATAACAGTTATTTAAGAAGCAAAAGCCAAAATAAAAGCAAGAACAAAAACTAATAAAGTAAATTTTAGGTGTATTTTTTGGTTATCTTTAATTTTTTGTGCAAATTTAATAATCATATTCATAATTGAATTATCTTTTAAAACCAAAAAAAAATTAAAAAATATAAGATAAATTAGTTTTTAATCCTTTTGTAAAAAAATAAATTTTTTATTTTTCTGTCCAGTTTCTTTTAAAGTTTATTTATTTGATAAGTTTTTTGATTGCTTTGACATATTTAGTTACAACTTTGCCAGAGCCTTGAGTTTTTTTTTCTAATTTTATATGCTATTTAAAAATTAAAATAAGAGTTCTGAATTTGTTTTTAAACCAAATAGTAAAAAAAATATTTTTTTCTTTGGTATTTATTAGTGTCTATTTGATAATTTTTTGGTAAGCATTAGTATTAGTTTTTTGTAAAAACCAAATAGCAAAAAAGTTTTAAAAATAGCTACCAATAATTTGAAACTTGTATTTAGCATCATATTAGTTAGCAGTAGTTGCTTTTTCAAAATCATCCAACTATTTAATTGAATTTTGTGTATTGTTTTTAAATAAAAATAGTAAGGTGTTATTTTTTTATCCTAAAGCAGTATATATATCTTAGAAAATAACCAGAATATTTGCTTGTATGAGATTAGCAGTCATTGGTTCAAAAGTAACTATTTGTGTAGAATAATCTGATTTATTTAAGAAGAAATCAAAAACAGAAACAATTTAATAACTTTTTTTTTGTTTCAAAGAAAGTTTTAGTTAACTGATAAGCAGCAATTCAGATGTGAATTTGATAATTCAGATATTTAAAGTTAAAAAACTGTTGTTTAAAGATTGTTGAATATAAAAGCTAATTGATGTTATTGTTTTTTTCTTCAAGATTGTTTTTAAAGTAAACTTAGTTAAAGAAATAAGTTGTATATACTGTATAGGTTTTAGTTAAATGCTCATTTAAGAATTAGTTCCAAAAGTCTTAAAATTGTCTACTAAATTGTTTTTTAATAGAGAAGCAAATCAAACAAGAGAACAAAGAATTAAGTATAATAAAGTCTAAATTACTTTTTGTTGTGTACTTCAAAATATTTTTCTAATTGTTGTGACAAATATGAATAATTATTCATATAATAAAAAATAAATAAATTTTAACAATCTTACAAAAAGCACTACTTTTATGTTATAAGTTGAAGTAATAAATTAATAAATAGCAAAAAAAAATAGAATTGTAAGATAATAAAATTAATCAAAGAAAATTTAACTTTAAGAAATAAATTAAATGAATATGGATTCAATATATGAAATCAGTCTTATAAAATATCTCAGTTATTAATTTTTTTAAAAAAAAACTAAAAAATCTGAAGATAAAGAAATAGTCTGTACTGTTAACAAATAATAATATACTAATATAATTTTATATTTTATATCAGTACTTTTAGAATTTAATATCAGATATTAAATGTATTTTTTAAATATATTTTATTCAATAATTTTCAAATATTACAATTATACAAATTAAGAAAAAGTAGGTAAATGCCAACAAGTAATTTTTTATTCTAAAATATTTAGATATTTGAAGATAAAAAATAAAAAATAAAAAACAAGCAATAAAAAAAAGATTGAGTTGATAAATATTGTTTTATTTTTTTAATTTTTTATATATATTCTTATATATTTTTCTATAGTTAAGAGACTTATTAATTAGATCAATAACTAGATTAATAAGTAGGTTATTAATTAAGTTAATAATCAAGTCAACAGTTAAGTTAACAATTATTATTTAAAAATAAAATAACTAATTATATAACATTAATGGTTAATACATATAATAATTAATAAAAATTATAAATTTTAATTATAATAATAATATATTTAACACAAAAATAATTAGCCAAATTATAATTAATAATACAAGTTTTATTATTATTTGAAAAAACAAAATTCTACAAATTGTGTGTATTTGTATTTATAAAAAAATATAGAGCAAAGTTTTATGTATATTTTTTTTATTTTATAATTGTTTGTTAATATTGGTATTAGTTATATAAATAGTATTTTTTTTAATTAAACTATTAAAATATTAAAAAATCAACTTAGACTTAACTATTTAATTTTACAATAACTTTTATTATAGTCTTATTAACTGTATTTTGATCGACTTAATTAAACCAAATTTAGTTACTGCAGCTTATACAGTCTTTGTTAATATTTTTACAAGAATTGCTTTAATAATTATTGCCTAATTTATGTAATTGTTTACTGGTTTTTTAAAATTAGTATTTATTATTTTTATTTTTTATTCAGAGTTTTATGAATGCAATTCAACCACTACTTAAATACATAGAATCAAAACAAAATCTAAATTAAGTAAGGCTTATGCTTTTTTTACACATAACCAGTCACTTGGACCAATCAAGACAGTACTACACACTTAGATTATTCACTACAGAAATTTTATTCAAGAAACCAAAATCTGATTTGAACAGACATGAATACAATCCAAAGCACACATAGATACTTAGCTTAAAACCAAAATCCCATATTATCTCAGCAGATCACAAGAAAAACAAACTGAACACTGAAGGAAAAAAAAACCATCACATGGCAAGAAGTTGTGCTTTTCATAATAGAATTTTAACTTAGTTATAGACAATCAAATGGCAGATTTGTGACTCTTAGCAAAATGACAATGTTACAGATGATTATTTGGGGTCTCAAAGCAAATAACAAATCCATAATATGGTGCTCAATTGATATATTAATCTTGGTTTCTAAAGGTTTTTTTTGTTGAGTTCTTTGTATAATGGACAGAGATTCAATTGTTGTTTTAGTAGCCTCTCAGAATTACAATTCCATCAAATTTCTTTCTCAGTATGATGACTGGTAATCCTTTTGGTAAGCTATTCTCAATTATGAGTGTTCTACCCTTGTTTCACAGATTTTTTACCAGTCCTTATGACATCTGTAACTCAGTGCTTTAATTTTTTTCAATTAATAAAACAAAAAGAAATAACAAAGAAAAATAAAAGAAAATAAAGAAATAAGCCAAGACAATTGCAAGTTAGTATCTTATTAATAGCCATGATTAAGAGCTATTGTTCCAGTGTGATTAAGTATCAACTTCTATTAACATAAAATGTTGATAGTGGAGTGGATTTGAGATAGTAAATAATTATTTATTGATATTTGTGATGTGAAAGGTTGCTTAGATGAAATCTAAACTAAGAGGTCTGTTTTTTCTTCTTCTAATACTACTGCTATATATACATAATTAATGTTCTATGAGATCACTCACATTCCCAAGTAATATGCTATGATTTCTTGAGCAATACTTATATTGCTGAGCAATATGCTGTGGTTTCTGACATTGCTCCATATTGCTAAGCAATGTGCTCACGTGCTAACTACTACTCTCTTATTGGTCTACTATTTTTTATATTTGTTTTTTTTTATAAGTAACATTATCTCCTCCTTTTAATATTGAGCTCTATTGAAATTCTCATTTTGAATTATGTCAAATACTTCTTTTTTGAATAGTGTCTGTTCCACCTTACTCTTTATTTCTTTAATTTGTGAGTTGTTTATTCTTTCCTATTGGTTGATGGTTATTGTTTCCATATTAAAATGTAATAATATTTCTGGGTAGTTTTGAAATATAGTGTGTAATCAATAAATGGTTCTAATATGTAATGTCAAGTTTGTTTTCTTTCCAATAATGTCTTCAATGTTCCTGATTATTTCTTGATTGAAAATTCTCTTGGATTTGTTAAGATATAACTTCTGAATATTTATTTTTCGCCCCAATTAATAATAGCAGTATGGTATTGGAAGCTGGTCTATCTATTGGTTCCAATTTTCTTTTACCAGTTCTTTTGTTGGAACTATGGTGGTTATTTTTCCAAAAGTGTTCTTTATTTTCCCTACTATTTTATCTAACCAGTTTATTGATTGTTTCTGTGATTGCTGGTATGGTATACTTTTCTCTTTTTGTTTGGTGTTTTGATAACAAATTGTTTGATTGTTGATAATAATTTTCATGTTTACTTGCTGTTAACTTAAAGCCTGAAACAATTTTTGAGCTAATGTGTGAATATGATCTGGTATTTCCATTTTTTTTTTGTTGCTTTTGTCACATATACTGTGTTTTTATATACTCTTTTGGTTGTTCAATTTTGACATATTTGGTTTAATAACTACAATTGGTTTCAGATCTCATAGAATCTCATTTGGTTGAACTAGTATTCTCTGTGCTCTTAGTTGTGGAATATTATTGGTGGATGCTGATGCTATGTTTTAATAGAGTTTCAGTTGATCTCTATGTGCTGCTTTGGTTAAAATTTTGTTGTTCAACCTTAATTTATAAGCTCCATTTCTTAGAATTTCTTCTATGTGAAATGATCTGTCCCATTTGGGGTCAAATTTTCTACTCCATTGTTTTTCCACTTTGGTACAATGTAGAAGTACTTTGTTTCCAATTCTGAATTTGACTGGTTTATCTGATAGTTGGTGATTATGTCTTTTTTTTTGTTTCTTTTGTGACTTTTGGATGTTATCAGCTGTTTTTTGCCATTTGTTTTCTAGTGTTTCCATTAAGTCATATGTTCTTCTTAACAATGTTCTTTGAAAATTTTCTTTTGTTATTGGTTCTGTTGGATATGTTTTGACTTCTATCTTAACTGGTAATATTGTTGTTCTACTGTATACTAATTCAAATAATGTTGCTTGTATAGTGTTCTGCTTCATTGTTTGATAAGCAAATAATACTGCTGGTATGAACAAATCCTATTTATTTTGGTTTTTCTGACTGATATTGGCTATTGCTTCACCCAATGTTCTATTGAATTTTTCAACTAATTCATTTGTTTGTAGATAATATGATGATAATAATAGTCTTTTTATCCCAAATCTTTGACTTAATTCTGCCAATGTTCTATTTACAAAGTAAGTTTCTTGATCTAATAATAGTTCTTTTGGACATCTGTGTTGACAGATCAAATCTTGATAAAAGAATTTGGCAACAGATTTTGCATCTACTCTTTGAATGGCTTTTGTTTCTGGCCATTTTGTAAAATAGTCCATGACTACTACAATATATCTGTTGCCTCTGATGATTATTGTTAATGGTCTGACTAAGTCAATTTCAATGTGATCAAATAGTTGTTCTACTTTGATTGGTCTTAACAGTTTACTGGGTCTTGTTTTTTTTCTTTTCTAACAAGCATCACAATTTTGGACATATTGGATGATGTCTGATATATAGATGGCCAATAGTATCTTTTTCTGGTTCTTTTCATGATTGCTTCTTTATGAAAATGTTCTGTTGTTGAGTCTGAGTGCATGTTAAATAATATTGTCTCTTTTCTGGTTCTGTAATTACTCTGGTTGGTTAATCTGGATTTTTTTTGTTCTTTTGATAAAGTATATTTTGATAATTAATAAAATATTTTGATTGTTGTTTTATGTTGTTTTGTTTTTTCTGAGATAATTTCTCTTTGAACAATTGGGTATTTATATAATGTTGGAGTTGTTGGTATTTTTGTATATTCATTTTTTGTTATATTTTTGGGTTGAAATGTTTTTAAATTTGTCTTATTTATAATAATTCATTGGTATTTCCGGTTTTTTTTTCTTTTTTGTAATGTACTGTATAATTAAATAGTAAAAGTTCTATTTTCTATTTGGCATAGTAATCATCTCCAAATTTTTGCTTCTGGATTGAAGTCAGTCCTTTGTGATCAGTATATACATCAAACTTTTGACTTAAGTATTCTTTCCATTTGATGACAGCCTAATAGATAGCTAAGTGCTTTAGTGCTGGGGTTTCATAGTTCTTTTCAGTTGGACTTAAGCTTCTACTGGTATAAGCTACTGGGTGTTTTTGTTTATCTGGTCTTTTTTGCAATAGTACCATTTCCAATACTTGACCAGATGTATCAATTATAATTATGAATGGCTTGCTATAATCCAGATAGATCAGTACTGAAGCTTGAACAAGCTTTCTTCTTAATATATCAAAAGCTTCTTGCTGAGTTTCTGTCCATTCATATTTGGTGTTCTTTGTTTGGAACTGGTGTAGTGGTTAAGCTATTTTGAAAAAGTCTTTGATAAAGTGGCAGTAGTATCCAGCAAATCTCAAAAATGCTCTTAATTCTGTAAGATTATTTGGTACTGGAAAGTTTTTAACAATCTCAATCTTATCTGAATCTGTTTTAATATCATCTTTGCTCACAACATGTCCCAAAAACTTGAGTTCTGTTTTGCCAAAGAAACATTTGTTAACATTTAATTTCAATCCTACTTGTCTG